>JAHHZJ010003502.1:0-89010 GCA_021437245.1 Aegilops speltoides
TATGGATAAATAAACAAAGGCATCGTGCCTCTGTTCCATTTTTGTTTGTGAGAGATAAGAATCCCTTTTCCATTTTGAATGAAACGAAGCAAAGTTCCACAGTTAGCATATCCCCATCACTCCTTCGATGCTAGCTATGAGGACAGCAATCTCTCAGGCTCGCAGCCTGTGAGAGGGACCACAGCAAGCAATACTATGATAATAAGGTACAGAGGCAGTCCCGGCTCAAGAACACGTTGCATGCATGCAGCAAAACACAAAGCAGGCAAATGCCGTGGCTGAATCTAACATATATATTAGGTGGAATCTAAAGCCGCGGCGCAATATTATCCGCCACAATCCTGACAGGACAGCTGCTGCCTGAAGTGGCGAAACACCTGCAGATCAGCTCACCGACGGCAGTTTCTGTTTCTTTGAAACTGTACGTGTGGAGCCTGCAGGTCTGTGTCGCTCTTGGCCTTTCATCTCGCCTCTCTCAAACACTATTACTCATTTTTGCTGTTACTGCAAAAATCGATCGAGCCCAGGTGTTGATCAATATAGTGATGATGGGAGCCAGTTTGTGAGCACCTGCTCCGTTTCCCAAAGCATCACATGCAAACAAGCACTATTGACTAACTTTGCTCGCACCAACAGACATAGAAATCAAAGTCATGATGAATAAACAGAATGACGAATGCCTCTTTTTGATATTTAAATCAGCCTTTGCAGCTAGGGGCCGGTGTATATTATAGTAGTAAGATACAAAAGGAAATACTGATTTTGAGAATTGGTCGCATCTATAATTCATCAAGATGGGTACGTGATTTTCTAAATTAAAAAATAACATAGCCACTAGCTACAAGATGAAGATGTGTTAGTGCCGACCTTAATTTCTAGTACTAGTAAAACTTGCTTCTCAGAATCACTCACAGCCCGTATATAATTCTACCTAATCACTTAGTGTATTATTTGACCATCAGGTCTTCAAATTTAAAAAATGAAGGATTCAACTTTTTTTTGGATTATGGTTGAAGTCGAGTATGCCGATCGATCGTAAAAATATGTAGTTTCAGTTAGTTGTGGGTTCTGCAGTACTGATCTATGAGCAAGGCTCAAATCAGAGTAAGACTAGGTTCTTCAGTACTAATCTATGAGCAAGGCTCAAATGAAAGTAAGACTAGGTTCTTCAGTAGCAAACAATCCAGTATATATAAACATAAAAGGACGATTGCTTACCTGCAGTAATAGGTACTCCCTCCGTTCCTAAATACTTGTCTTTCTAGAGATTTCAAAAAGTGACTACATACGGAGCAAAATGAGTGAATCTACACTCTAAAATATGTCTATGTACATCCGTATGTGGAAGTATATTTAAAATCTCTAGAAAGACAACTATTTAGGAACGGAGGGAGTAGATACGTATAAACCTCGAAGGCATTAATGATAGGACCTCTGTAATGACAGAAGTCTGATTTCAGAGGGGGGATGTCAAGGTGCATAAACAAGTTGACATACTTCAAAGTTCGGCACTGAATCTTACCGTCTGCATAACGCCTCTCGCTGATGAAGAGGGGGAAATCGAGCCAGGTCTCAGGCCGCGTCGAGATGTGCTTCACGAAGACCAACACCTCCTCGGTTCCTCCTTCGTCAGGCTCCTCCTCCCTGAACGGCAGGAGCGAGGACGCGATTTTGGAGACCTCCGCCACGGCCTGGTTGCTTTGCAGCATGGAGATGCCGCTCCTCACCCTGCCCCCGATCTCCGCCAGATCGCTCCGGATCCCCGCGATCCCGTCCCCGTCCATGTCCACGTCCCCGCGCGGAGGCGCTGCAGCAGCGGATCCCCGCCGTCGCCGGGTGGCCAGACGCCGCGACGGGAGTCACCATGGCTTCGTCGGGGCCGGATCTGGAGCGCAGGGCGGGCGGGGAGGAGGGGAGCAGTTGCGCGAGGGGCACGAGCCGCCGGAGACCCGATGATCCCGTTGACATCGTCGCCGTCCTGATTGCCGGAGGCCCGTGGCCACGCGCGCGCCGGCAAGAAAGCCGGCCGCGACGCCATGGCCGTGCCTGGACTGGTGGATCTGGGGGGTGAATGCTAGGGAAGAGGGTGCGTGGCGGAGACGAGGTCGGCGGTGGTGGGTGGGGTGGCGGCGGAGGGAATCGCGGGAGGGGGCTCGCTCTCTCTCGATCTGGACTGGATCGGGATCGGTTCGGTGGGTGGGATTGGGAGGGGAGGGGAGAGGGGATCGCGCGCCGCGGAAGGAGGCCGGGGACAGGGAGGACAGGAGGCCGGGGACGGGGAGGAGGTGCCGGCGGCGGCGAGACGAGGACGAGGGAGGAGTACGATGGGACAGGGAGGACAGGAGGCCGGCGATGGGGATAAGTGAGCTAGGGTTTTAGTGGGTGCACGAGGATGAGAGGGACGAGGGGGGTGTGGGCTGCTGTTGGATCCGGGCGCATCCGACGGTGCTAATCCATGATCCGCGTGAGATGGTTTTGGACCAATCAAAACGCAGTACCCTTTTGATGATTTTAAGACCATTTAAATTGGTCATAATTGATTGAAAATAAGATGTTAACACATGTCTGCTATTTGACGGCCTAGAAAATTTATAAAAAGAAATAGAAATCAAAAAACTTTGCATTGTGTCACCAAGTGTGACCTACTTTTCAGTAAGAATAACAAACTTTGAATAATGCAAATATCATAAAAAAGTGTTCTCAAAAATAAGTTTTCTGTAAGAGAATTATTTTTCGAGTGCCCAAAATGATTTTTTTTATGAAGAACCTAGAAAATATTTGTTTCAAATTTGGGCCATATCAATTTTATAAAATCTTAGGTCATATTTAATGTTCAGTTGACCAAATGGTTGGGTGTTAAAAGCTTTGTTCCACCTCTGGTGAAAAAAACAAATTTCCGCCGATTCAGCGGAAAGCGGGTCAAAATTAAACTGCAGTTGCCTCATAGTTTGCTCTTTATTTTTTCCAAAATTAATTTCTACATACAAAAGTATCTATTTAATCAGAGAAACATCAAAAAACATCCAAGATTCGACCACTAGCTAGAAACGGTTAAGCCCGCCGTTTTGAACGCATTTTCAGACGGGCATAAAAAATTCAAAAAAAACAAAAAAATAGAAAACATTCGCATTGTGTCATTATATGTGACCAAGTTTCCAGAAAATATAATAAACTTGTAATACGAAAATTATTTTTAAAAAGTGTTCTAAAAAATGAGATATCATGCTTGAAGATTCATGGCTTTCAAGCCAAATGATCAATCTTATGGTCACATTCATGGAATAGTTTGTTCAAATTATCTCATATTGTGCACAAGGGTACATCTTGGAATTCCAAACAATGTTGCCTAAGAGAGTTTTCACTTTCATTGCACAAAAGAGCCATTTTCCGTTTTTCGAGTGCCCCAAGTGAGGTTTTTTTGCGAAGGACCTACCAAATAATTCTTGCAAAATTGAATCTAATCATTTTTCTAAAATACTAGGTCATATTTAATGCACAATTGACCAAATGGTTGGGTGTAAAAAGTTTTGATCCACCTCTGGTGAAAAAGACAAATTCCCGCCGATTTAGTTGGAAGCGGGTCAAATTTGAAACGCAGCTGCCTCATAGTTTGCTATTTATTTTTTCAAAAATTCATTTCTAGGTACATAAGTATCTATTTAATTATAGAAATATCAAAAGTTTTCCAAGATTCAACCACTAGCTAGGAACGATCAAGCCCGCAGTTTTGACCGCATTTTGAAACGGGCATAAAAAATTCAAAAAATTGGAAAACCTTCGCATTGTGTCATTATATGTGACCAAGTTTCTAGAAAAAATAATAAACTTATAATACGGAAATTATTTTTAAAAAGTGTTCTAAAAAATGAGCTATCGTGCGTGAAGATTCATGGCTGTCAAGCCAAATGATCAATCTTATGGCCACATTTCATGGCATAGTTTGTTCAAATGATCTCATATTGTGCACAAGGGTGCATCTTGGAATTTAAAGAATGTTGCCTAAGGGAGTTTTCAATTTCATTGCACAAAAGAGCCATTTTCCATTTTTCGAGTGCCCCAAGTGAGGTTTTTTTGTGAAGGACCTACCAAATAATTCTTGCGAAATTGGACCAAATCATTTTTCTAAAATACTAGGCCATATTTAATGCACAATTGACCAAATTTTTGGGTGTAAGAAGTTTTGATCCACCTCTGGTGAAAAAGACAAATTCCCGCTGATTCAGTTGGAAGCGGGTCAAATTTGAACTGCAGCTGCCTCATAGTTTGCTATTTATTTTTTTCCAAAATTCATTTCTAGGTACATAAGTATTTATTTAATTAGAGAAATATCAAAAGTTTTCCAAGATTCAACCACTAGCTAGGAACGGTCAAGCCCGCCATTTTGACAGCATTTTGAAACGGGCATAAAAAATTCAAAAAAAAATAAAAAAAATGGAAAACCTTCGCATTGTGTCATTATATGTGACCAAGTTTCTAGAAAAAATAATAAACTTATAATACGGAAATTATTTTTAAAAATTGTTCTAAAAAATGAGCTATCATGCGTGAAGATTCATGGCTGTCAAGCCAAATGATCAATCTTATGGCCACATTTCATGGCATAGTTTGTTCAAATGATCTCATATTGTGCACAAGGGTGCATCTTGGAATTTAAACAATGTTGCCTAAGGGAGTTTTCACTTTCATTGCACAAAAGAGCCATTTTCCATTTTTCGAGTGCCCCAAGTGAGGTTTTTTTGTGAAGGACCTACCAAATAATTCTTGCGAAATTGGACCAAATCATTTTTCTAAAATACTAGGCCATATTTAATGCACAATTGACCAAATGGTTGGGTGTAAGAAGTTTTGATCCACCTCTGGTGAAAAAGACAAATTCCCGCCGATTCAGTTGGAAGCGGGTCAAATTTGAACTGCAGCTGCCTCATAGTTTGCTATTTATTTTTTCCAAAATTCATTTCTAGGTACATAAGTATTTATTTAATTAGAGAAATATCAAAAGTTTTCCAAGATTCAACCACTAGCTAGGAACGGCCAAGCCTGCCGTTTTAACCGCATTTTGAAACGGGCATAAAAAATTCAAAAAAATCAAAAAATGGAAAACCTTCGCATTGTGTCATTATATGTGACCAAGTTTTGAGAAAAAATAATAAACTTATAATACGGAAATTATTTTTAAAAAGTGTTCTAAATAATGAGCTATCATGCGTGAAGATTCATGGCTTTCAAGCCAAATGATCAATCTTACGACCACATTCATGGAATAGTTTGTTAAAATGATCTCATATTGTGCACAAGGCTGCATCTTGGAATTCCAAACAATGTTGCCTAAGGGAGTTTTCACTTTCATTGCACAAAAGAGCCATTTTCCATTTTTCGAGTGCCCCAAGTGAGGTTTTTTTGTGAAGGACCCACCAAATAATTCTTGCGAAATTGGACCAAATCATTTTTCTAAAATAATAGGCCATATTTAATGCACAATTGACCAAATGGTTGGGCGTAAAAAGTTTTGATCCACCTCTGGTGAAAAAGACAAATTCCCGCTGATTCAGTTGGAAGCGGGTGAAATTTGAACATCAGCTGCCTCATCGTTTGCTATTTATTTTTTTCCAAAATTCATTTATAGGTACATAAGTATCTATTTAATTATAGAAACATCAAAAAATTTCCAAGATTCAACCACTAGCTAGGAACGGTCAAGCCCGCCATTTTGACCGCATTTTGAAACGGGCATAAAAAATTCAAAAAAAACAAAAAATTGGAAAACCTTCGCACTGTATCATTATATGTGACCAAATTTCCGGAAAAAATAATAAACTTGTAATACGGGAAATATTTTAAAAAAGTGTTCTAAAAAATGAGCTATCATCGTGAGGATTGATGGCTTTCAAGCCAACTGATCAATCTTATGGCCACATTCATGCCATAATTTGTTCAAATGATCTCATATTGTGCACAAGGGTGCATCTTGGAATTCCAAACAATGTTCCCTAAGGCTTTGTTCGGTTACACCATGCTCTAAGAGGATTGGAGGGGATTTGAGGGGGATTTGACTTGTAGAGGATTTAATCCACCTCAATCCCTGTCAAATCCCCTCCACAACCCTGTCAACCGAACATGGCCTAAGGGAGTTTTCACTTTCATTGCACAAAAGAGCCATTTTCCATTTTTCGAGTGCCCCAAGTGAGATTTTTTTGTGAAGGACCTACCAAATAATTCTTGCAAAATTGAACCAAATCATTTTCCTAAAATACTAGGCCATATTTAATGCACAATTGACCAAATGGTTGGGTGTAAGAAGTTTTGATCCACCTCTGGTGAAAAAGACAAATTTCTGCCGATTTAGTTGGAAGCGGGTCAAATTTGAACTGCAGCTGCCTCATAGTTTGCTATTTATTTTTTCCAAAATTCATTTCTAGGTACAAAAGTATTTATTTAATTAGAGAAATATCAAATGTTTTCCAAGATTCAACCACTAGCTAGGAACGGTCAAGCCTGCAATTTTAACCGCATTTTGAAACGGGCATAAAAATTCAAAAAAAATCAAAAAAACGGAAAACCTACGCATTGTGTCATTATTTGTGACCAAGTTTCTAGAAAAAATAATAAACTTATAATACGGAAATTATTTTTAAAAAGTGTTCTAAAAAATGAGCTATCATGCGTGAAGATTCATGGCTGTCAAGTCAAATGATCAATCTTATGGCCACATTTCATGGCATAATTTGTTCGAATGATCTCATATTGTGCACAAGGGTGCATCTTGGAATTTAAACAATGTTGCCTAAGGGAGTTTTCACTTTCATTGCACAAAAGAGCCATTTTCCATTTTTCGAGTACCCCAAGTGAGGTTTTTTTGTGAAGGACATACCAAATAATTCTTGCGAAATTGGACCAAATCATTTTTGTAAAATACTAGGTCATATTTAATGCACCATTAACCAAATGGTTGGGTGTAAAAAGTTTTGATCCACCTCTGGTGAAAAAGACAAATTCCCGCCGATTCAGTTGCAAGCGGGTCAAATTTGGAACGCAACTGCCTCATAGATTGAAATTTATTTTTTCAAAAATTCATTTCTAAGTACATAAGTATCTATTTAATTATAGAAACATCAAAAGTTTTCCAAGATTCAACCACTAGCTAGGAACGGTCAAGCCTGTAGTTTTGACCACATTTTGAAACGGGCATAAAAAATTCAAAAAAATCAAAAAATTGGAAAACCTTCGCATTGTGTCATTATATGTGACCAAGTTTCTAGAAAAAATAATAAACTTATAATGCGGAAATTATTTTTAAAAAGTGTTCTAAAAAATGAGCTATCATGCGTGAAGATTTATGGCTTTCAAGCCAAATGATCAATCTTATGGCCACATTCATGCCATAGTTTGTTCAAATGATCTCATATTGTGCACAAGGGTGCATCTTGGAATTCCAGACAATGTTCCCTAAGGGAGTTTTCACTTTCATTGCACAAAAGAGCCATTTTCCATTTTTCGAGTGCCCCAAGTGAGGTTTTTTTGTGAAGGACCTACCAAATAATTCTTGCGAAATTGGACCAAATCATTTTTATAAAATAATAGGCCATATTTAATGCACAATTGACCAAATGGTTGGGTGTAAGAAGTTTTGATCCACCTCTGGTGAAAAAGACAAATTCCCGCCGATTCAGTTGGAAGCGGGTCAAATTTGAACTGCAGCTGCCTCATATTTTGCTATTTATTTTTTCCAAAATTCATTTCTAGGTACATAAGTATCTATTTAATTATAGAAACATAAAAAAAATTCCAAGATTCAACCACTAGCTAGGAACGGTCAAGCCTGCCATTTTAACCGCATTTTGAAACGGGCATAAAAAATTCAAAAAAATCAAAAAAATGGAAACCTTCGCATTGTGTCATTATATGTGACCAAGTTTCGAGAAAAATAATAAACTTATAATACGGAAATTATTTTTAAAAAGTGTTCTAAAAAATGAGCTATCATGCGTGAAGATTCATGGCTTTCAAGCCAAATGAGCAATCTTATGGCCACATTCATGGCATAGTTTGTTTAAATGATCTCATATTGTGCACAAAGGTGCATCTTGGAATTCCAAACAATGTTGCCTAAGGGAGTTTTCACTTTCATTGCACAAAAGAGCCATTTTCCATTTTTTGAGTGCCCCAGGAGAGGTTTTTTGTGAAGGACCTACAAAATAATTGTTGCGAAATTGGACGAAATCATTTTTCTAAAATACTAGGCCATATTTAATGCACAATTGACCAAATGGTTGGGTGTAAAAAGTTTTGATCCACCTCTGGTGAAAAAGACAAATTTCACCGATTCGGTTGGAAGTGGGTCAAATTTGAACATCAATTGCCTCATAGTTTGCTATATATTTTTCCAAAATTCATTTCTAGGTACATAAGTATCTATTTAATTATGAAAACATCAAAAGTTTTCCAAGATTCAACAACTACCTAGGAACGGTCAAGCCCGCCGTTTTGACCGCATTTTGAAACCGGCATAAAAAATTTTAAAAAAAAATCAAAAAATGGAACACCTTCGCATTGTGTCATTATATATGACCAAGTTTCTAGAAAAAAAATAAACTTGTAATACGGAAATTATTTTTAAAAAGTGTTCTAAAAAATGAGCTATCATGCGTGAAGATTCATGGATTTCAAGCCAAATAATCAATCTTATGGCCACATTCATGCCATAGTTTGTTCAAATGATCTCATATTGTGCACAAGGGTGCATCTTGGAATTCCAAACAATGTTGCCTAAGGGAGTTTTCACTTACATTGCACAAAAGAGCCATTTTCCATTTTTCGAGTGCCCCAAGTGAGGTCTTTTGTGCAGGACCAACCAAATAATTCTTGCGAAATTTGACCAAATCATTTTTCTAAAATACTAGGTCATATTTAATGCACAATTGACCAAAATGGTTGGGTGTAAGAAGTTTTGATCCACCTCTCGTGAAAAAGACAAATTCCCGCTGATTTAGTTGCAAGCGGGTCAAATTTGAAACGCAACTGCCTCATAGTTTGATATTTATTTCTTCGAAAATTCATTTCTAGGTACATAAGTATCTATTTAATTATAGAAACATCAAAAGTTTTCCAAGATTCAACCACTAGCTAGGAGCAGTCAAGCCCGCAATTTTAACCGCATTTTGAAACAGGCATAAAAATTCAAAAAATCAAAAATTGGAAAACCTTTGCATTGTGTCATTATTTGTGACCAAGTTTCTAGAAAAATAATAAACTTATAATACGGAAATTATTTTAAAAAGTGTTCTAAAAATGAGCTATCATGCGTGAAGATTCATGGCTTTCAAGCCAAATGATCAATCTTATGGCCACATTTCATGGCATAGTTTGTTCAAATGATCTCATATTGTGCACAAGGGTGCATCTTGGAATTTCAAACAATGTTGCCTAAGGAGTTTTCACTTTCATTGCACAAAAGAGCCATTTTCCATTTTTCGAGTGCCCCAAGTGAGGTTTTTTGTGAAGGACCTACCAAATAATTCTTGCAAAATTGGACCAAATCATTTTTCTAAAATACTAAGACATATTTAATGCACCATTGACCAAATGGTTGGGTGTAAAAGTTTTGATCCACCTCTGGTGAAAAAGACAAATTCCCACGATTCGGTTGAAGCGGTCAAATTTGAAACGAATCGCCTCATAGATTGAAATTTATTTTTCAAAATTCATTTCTAGGTACATAAGTATATATTTAATTATAGAAACATCAAAAGTTTTCCAAGATTCAACCACTAGCAAGGAACGGTCAAGCCCGCCAGTTTTGACCACATTTTGAAACGAGCATAAAAATTCAAAAAATCAAAAATTGGAAACCATCGCATTGTGTCATTATATGTGACCAAGTTTCTAGAAAAATAATAAACTTATAATGCGGAAAATATTTTAAAAAGTGTTCTAAAAATGAGCTATCATCGTGAACATTCATGGCTTTCAAGCCAAATGATCAATCTTATGGCCACATTCATGCCATAGTTTGTTCAAATGATCTCATATTGTGCACAAGGGTGCATCTTGGAATTCAAACAATGTTCCCTAATGGAGTTTTCACTTTCATTGCACAAAAGAGCCATTTTCCATTTTTCGAGTGCCCCAAGTGAGATTTTTTGTGAAGGACCTACCATATAATTCTTGCAAAATTGGACCAAATCATTTTCCTAAAATAATAGGCCATATTTAATGCACAATTGACCAAATGGTTGGGTGTAAGAAGTTTTGATCCACCTCTGGTGAAAAAGACAAATTCCCGCCGATTCAGTTGGAAGCGGGTCAAATTTGAACTGCAGCTGCCTCATAGTTTGCTATTTATTTTTTCCAAAATTCATTTCTAGGTACATAAGTATTTATTTAATTAGAGAAAAATCAAAAGTTTTCCAAGATTCAACCACTAGCTAGGAACGGTCAAGCCCGCCATTTTAACCGCATTTTGAAACGGGCATAAAAAATTCAAAAAAATCAAAAAATGGAAACCTTCGCATTGTGTCATTATATGTGACCAAGTTTCGAGAAAAATAATAAACTTATAATATGGAAATTATTTTTAAAAAGTGTTCTAAAAAATGAGCTATCATGCGTGAAGATTCATGGCTTTCAAGCCAAATGATCAATCTTATGGCCACATTCATGGCATAGTTTGTTCAAATGATCTCATATTGTGCACAAGGGTGCATCTTGGAATTCAAACAATGTTGCCTAAGGAGTTTTCACTTTCATTGCACAAAAGAGCCATTTTCCATTTTTGAGTGCCCCAAGAGAGGTTTTTGTGAAGGACCTACAAAATAATTCTTGGGAAATTGGACCAAATCATTTTTCTAAAATACTAGGCCATATTTAATGCACAATTGACCAAATGGTTGGGTGTAAAAGTTTTGATCCACCTTTGGTGAAAAAGACAAATTCCACGATTCGGTTGGAAGTGGGTCAAATTTGAAACAAGCTGCCTCATAGTTTGATATATGTTTTTCCAAAATTCATTTCTAGGTACATAAGTATCTATTTAATTATGAAAACATCAAAAGTTTTCCAAGATTCAACAACTAGCTAGAACAAGCCCCGTTTTGACCGCATTTTGAAACAGGCATAAAAATTTTCAAAAAATCAAAAATGGAACACCTTCACATTGTGTCATTATATATGACCAAGTTTCTAGAAAAAAATAAACTTGTAATCTGGAAATTATTTTAAAAAGTGTTCTAAAAAATGAGCTATCATGCGTGAAGATTCATGGATTTCAAGCCAAATAATCAATCTTATGGCCACATTCATGCCATAGTTTGTTCAAATGATCTCATATTGTGCACAAGGGTGCATCTTGGAATTCCAAACAATGTTGCCTAAGGGAGTTTTCACTTACATTGCACAAAAGAGCCATTTTCCATTTTTCGAGTGCCCCAAGTGAGGTCTTTTGTGCAGGACCAACCAAATAATTCTTGCGAAATTTGACCAAATCATTTTTCTAAAATACTAGGTCATATTTAATGCACAATTGACCAAAATGGTTGGGTGTAAAAGTTTTGATCCACCTCTCGTGAAAAAGACAAATTCCCGCTGATTTAGTTGCAAGCGGGTCAAATTTGAAACGCAACTGCCTCATAGTTTGATATTTATTTCTTCGAAAATTCATTTCTAGGTACATAAGTATCTATTTAATTATAGAAACATCAAAAGTTTTCCAAGATTCAACCACTAGCTAGGAACGGTCAAGCCCGCAGTTTTGACCGCATTTTGAAACGGGCATAAAAAATTCAAAAAAATCAAAAAATTGGAAAACCTTTGCATTGTGTCATTATATGTGACCAAGTTTCTAGAAAAAATAATAAACTTGTAATGCGGAAATTATTTTAAAAAAGTGTTCTAAAAAATGAGCTATCATGCGTGAAGATTCATGGCTTTCAAGCCAAATGATCAATCTTATGGCCACATTTCATGGCATAGTTTGTTCAAATGATCTCATATTGTGCACAAGGGTGCATCTTGGAATTTCAAACAATGTTGCCTAAGGGAGTTTTCACTTTCATTGCACAAAAGAGCCATTTTCCATTTTTCGAGTGCCCCAAGTGAGGTTTTTTTGTGAAGGACCTACCAAATAATTCTTGCAAAATTGGACCAAATCATTTTTCTAAAATACCAAGACATATTTAATGCACAATTGACCAAATGGTTGGGTGTAAAAAGTTTTGATCCACCTCTGGTGAAAAAGACAAATTCCCGCCGATTCAGTTGGAAGCGGGTCAAATTTGAACAGCAGCTGCCTCATCGTTTGCTATTTATTTTTCCAAAATTCATTTCTAGGTACATAAGTATATATTTAATTATAGAAACATCAAAAGTTTTCCAAGATTCAACCACTAGCAAGGAACGGTCAAGCCCGCCATTTTGACCGCATTTTGAAACGAGCATAAAAAATTCAAAAAAAAACAAAAAATTGGAAACCATCGCATTGTGTCATTATATGTGACCAAGTTTCCGGAAAAAATAATAAACTTGTAATACGGAAAATATTTTAAAAAAGTGTTCTAAAAAATGAGCTATCATCGTGAACATTCATGGCTTTCAAGCCAAATGATCAATCTTATGGCCACATTCATGCCATAATTTGTTCAAATGATCTCATATTGTGCACAAGGGTGCATCTTGGAATTCCAAACAATGTTCCCTAATGGAGTTTTCACTTTCATTGCACAAAAGAGCCATTTTCCATTTTTCGAGTGCCTCAAGTGAGATTTTTTTGTGAAGGACCTACCATATAATTCTTGCAAAATTGAACGAAATCATTTTCCTAGAATACTAGGCCATATTTAATGCACAATTGACCAAATGGTTGGGTGTAAGAAGTTTTGATCCACCTCTGGTGAAAAAGAAAAATTCCCGCCGATTCAGTTGGAAGCGGGTCAAATTAGAACTGCAGCTGCCTCATAGTTTGCTATTTATTTTTTCCAAAATTCATTTATAGGTACATAAGTATTTATTTAATTAGAGAAAAATCAAAAGTTTTCCAAGATTCAACCACTAGCTAGGAACGGTCAAGCCTGCCGTTTTAACCGCATTTTGAAACGGGCATAAAAATTCAAAAAAAATAAAAAAAATGGAAAACCTTCTCATTGTGTCATTATATGTGACCAAGTTTCGAGAAAAATATTAAACTTGTAATATGGAAATTATTTTTAAAAAGTGTTCTAAAAAATGAGCTATCATGCGTGAAGATTCATGGCTTTCAAGCCAAATGATCAATCTTATGGCCACATTCATGGCATAGTTTGTTCAAATAATCTCATATTGTGCACAAGGGTGCATCTTGGAATTCCAAACAATGTTGCCTAAGGGAGTTTTCACTTTCATTGCACAAAAGAGCCATTTTCCATTTTTTGAGTGCCCCAAGTGAGGTTTTTTTGTGAAGGACCTACCAAATAATTCTTGGGAAATTGGACCAAATCATTTTTCTAAAATACTAGGCCATATTTAATGCACAATTGACCAAATGGTTGGGTGTAAAAAGTTTTGGTCCACCTTTGGTGAAAAAGACAAATTTCCGCCGATTCAGTTGCCAGCGGGTCAAATTTGAAACGCAACTGCCTCATAGTTTGATATTTGTTTTTTCAAAAATTCATTTCTAGGTACATAAGTATCTATTTAATTATAGAAACATCAAAAGTTTTCCAAGATTCAACCACTAGCTAGGAACAAGCCCCCCGTTTTGACCGCATTTTGAAACAGGCATAAAAAAATTCAAAAAAATCAAAAAACTGGAAAACCTTCACATTGTGTCATTATATGTGACCAAGTTTCCGGAAAAAATAATAAACTTGTAATACGGAAAATATTTTAAAAAAGTGTTCTCAAAAATGAGCTATCATGCGTGAAGATTCATGGCTTTCAAGCCAAATGATTAATCTTATGGCCACATTCATGCCATAGTTTTGTTCAAATGATCTCATATTGTGCACAAGGGTGCATCTTGGAATTTGAAACAATGTTGCCTAAGGGAGTTTTCACTTTCATTGTACAAAAGAGGCAGTTTCCATTTTTTGAGTGCCCCAAGAGAGGTTTTTTTGTGAAGGACCTACAAAATAATTGTTCCGAAATTGGAAGAAATCATTTTTCTAAAATACTAGGCCATATTTAATGCACAATTGACCAAATGGTTGGGTGTAAAAAGTTTTGATCCACCTCTGGTGAAAAAGACAAATTCCCGCCGATTTAGTTGCAAGCGGGTCAAATTTGAAACGCAACTGCCTCATAGTTTGCTATTTATTTTTTCCAAAATTCATTTCTAGGTACATAAGCATCTATTTAATCATAGAAACATCAAAAGTTTTCCAATATTCAACCACTAGCTAGGAACGGTCAAGCCCGCCGTTTTGATCGCATTTTGAAACAGGCATAAAATTTTCAAAAAAAATCAAAAAATTGGAAAACCTTCTCATTGTGTCATTATATGTGACCAAGTTTCCGGAAAAAATAATAAACTTATAATACGGAAAATATTTTAAAAAAGTGCTCTCAAAAATGAGCTATCATGCGTGAAGATTCATGGCTTTCAAGCCAAATGATCAATCTTATGGCCACATTCATGCCATAGTTTCTTCAAATGATTTCATATTGTGCACAAGGGTGCATCTTGGAATTCCAAACAATGTTGCCTAATGGAGTTTTTGCTTTCATTGCACAAAAGAGCCATTTTACATTTTTCGAGTGCCCCAAGTGAGGTTTTTTTTTGTGAAGGACCTACCAAATAATTCTTGCGAAATTGGACCAAATCATTTGCCTAAAATACTAGGTAATATTTAATGCACAATTAACCAAATGGTTGGGTGTAAGAAGTTTTGATCCACCTCTGGTGAAAAAGACAAATTCCCGCCGATTCAGTTGGAAGTGGGTCAAATTTGAACTGCAGCTGCCTCATAGTTTGCTATATATTTTTTCCAAAATTCATTTCTAGGTACATAAGTATCTATTTAATTATGAAAACATCAAAAGTTTTCCAAGATTCAACAACTACCTAGGAACGGTCAAGCCCGCCGTTTTGACCGCATTTTGAAACCGGCATAAATTTTTTAAAAAAAAAATCAAAAAATGGAACACCTTTGCATTGTGTCATTATATGTGACCAAGTTTCTAGAAAAAAATAAACTTGTAATACGGAAATTATTTTTAAAAAGTGTTCTAAAAAATGAGCTATCATGCGTGAAGATTCATGGATTTCAAGCCAAATAATCAATCTTATGGCCACATTCATGCCATAGTTTGTTCAAATGATCTCATATTGTGCACAAGGGTGCATCTTGGAATTCCAAACAATGTTGCCTAAGGGAGTTTTAAGTTACATTGCACAAAAGAGCCATTTTCCATTTTTCGAGTGCCCCAAGTGAGGTTTTTTTGTGAAGGACCTACCAAATAATTCTTGCGAAATTGGACGAAATCATTTTCGTAAAATACTAGGCCATATTTAATGCATAATTGACCAAATGGTTGGGTGTAAGAAGTTTTGATCCACCTCTGGTGAAAAAGACAAATTCCCGCCGATTCAGTTGGAAGTGGGTCAAATTTGAACTGCAGCTGCCTCATAGTTTGCTATTTATTTTTTCCAAAATTCATTTCTAGGTACATAAGTATCTATTTAATAATGGAAACATCAAAAGTTTTCCATGATTCAACCACTAGCTAGGAACGGTCAAGCCCGCCGTTTTGACCGCATTTTGAAACTGGCATAAAAAATTAAAAAAAATCAAAAAATGGAAAACCTTCGCATTGTGTCATTATATGTGACAAGGTTTCTAGAAAAAAAATAATAAACTTGTAATACGGAAAATATTTTTAAAAACTGTTCTAAATAATGAGCTATCATGTGTGAAGATTCATGGCTTTCAAGCCAAATAATCAATCTTATGGCCACATTCATGCCATAGTTTGTTCAAATTATCTCATATTGTGCACAAGGGTGCATCTTGGAATTCCAAACAATGTTGCCTAAGGGAGTTTTCACTTTCATTGCACAAAAGAGCCATTTTCCATTTTTCGAATTCCCCAAGTGAGGTTTTTTGTGAAGAACCTACCAAATAATTCTTGCAAAATTGGACCAAATCATTTTTCTAAAATACTAGGTCATATTTAATGCACAATTGACCAAATGGTTGGGTGTAAAAAGTTTTGATCCACCTCTGGTGAAAAAGACAAATTCTCGCCGATTCAAGTGGAAGCGGGTCAAATTTGAACTGCAGCTGCCTCATAGTTTGCTATTTATTTTTTCCAAAATTCATTTCTAGGTGCATAAGTATCTATTCAATTATAGAAACATCAAAAGTTTTCCAAGATTCAACCACTAGCTAGGAACAGTTAAGCCCGAAGTTTTGACCGCATTTTGAAACCGACATAAAAAATTCAAAAAAAAATCAAAAAATTGGAAAACCTTCGCATTGTGTCAATATATGTGACCAAGTTTCCAGGAAAAATAATAAACTTATAATACGGAAATTATTTTAAAAAAGTGTTCTAAAAATTGAGCTATCATGCGTGAAGATTCATGGCTTTCAAGTCTAATGATTAATCTTATGGCCACATTCATGGCATAGTTTGTTCAAATGATCTCATATTGTGCACAAGGGTGCATCTTGGAATTCCAAATAATGTTGCCTAAGAGAGTTTTCACTTTCATTGCAAAAAAGAGCCATTTTCCATTTTTTGAGTGCCCCACGTGAGGTTTTTTTGTGAAGGACCTACCAAATAATTCTTGCAAAATTGGACCAAATCATTTTTCTAAAATACTAGGTCATATTTAATGCACAATTGACCAAATGGTTGGGTCTAAAAAGTTTTGATCCACCTCTGGTGAAAAAGACAAATTCCCGCCGATTTAGTTGGAAGCGGGTCAAATTTGAACTGCAGTTGCCTCATAGTTTGCTAATTATTTTTTCCAAAAATCATTTCTAGGTACATAATTATCTATTTAATTAGAGAAACATCAAAAGTTTTCCAAGATTCAACCACTAGTTAGGAACGGTAAAGCCCGCCGTTTTGACCGCATTTTGAAATAGGCATAAAAAATTAAAAAAATAAAAAATGGAAAACCTTCGCATTGTGTCATTATATGTGACCAAGTTTCCAGGAAAAATAATAAACTTGTAATACAAAAATTATTTAAAAAAAGTGTTCTAAAAAATGAGCTATCATGCGTGAAGATTCATGGCTTTCAAGCCAAATGATCGATCTTATGGCCACATTCATGGCATAGTTTTTTCAAATAATCTCATATTGTGCACAAGGGTGCATCTTGGAATGGCAAACAATGTTGCCTAAGGAAGTTTTCATTTTCTTTATACGGAAAATTCTTTTTACATTTTCCGAGTGCCTGAAATGAGTTTTTTTTGTGAAGGACCTACCATATATTTGTTGCAAAATTGGACCAAATAAATTTTATAAAATACTAGGCCATATTTAATGCACAATTGACAAAATGGTTGGGTGTCAAAAGTTTTGATCCACCTCTGGTGAAAAAGATAAATTCCCGTCGATTTAGTTGGAAGCGGGTCAAATTTGAACTGCAACTGCCTCATAGTTTGCCATTTATTTTTTCAAAAAATAATTTCTAGTTACATAAGTACCTATTTAATCATAAATACATGGTTTGGTGGTGATACGTCGAGGTTTGGACGGTGGGCGAGGGCCGCAACTCTAGAGCGTGTAAACTCGCATGCCCGCCGCGTGGTCACCGCATGATTGTGGCGTTGCCATGTGTTCTGGGCGGCCTAAGCATGTCTAGTGGGTTGGGCACTCCCTAGGTAGGTGCTAGGAAGAAAATCACAACATAAGATTCTCACGAGGAGACCGATCGATGCTCAAACATGAATAAGCAGCCAAGTGTTTGATTCACGGTACGGGAAATGCACATGGCTAATGGGTGTAAGTTTTGGCTGAGGATGATCAGTTACTAAGAAGACCGTCTTCACAATTTTTCAGCTCAAAAGGAGGAGCCTAGGTGGTACTTGCTTTGCAAAGTACCACACTGGACATAAATACGAATGTTGAAGCTAGGCTCAAAATAATGAATGGATTGAGCAGGCATTTGGTGGAGGATGGTTATTTGGGTAGAGGAAAGCACTGTAGAAAATGGATACCATTTGGACATGCCAAAATGGTACTTCCTTCACAAAGTGCTGCTCTGAACAAAATAGGAAAATGAATATTGTTGAGTTATTTTTGAACTAGGCAAGGAAGGTTTTTGACATATTTGATGAAGATATGATCCAAACAATTTATGAGAATTTTTTGGGAATTTTTGGAATAACAGAAATATAGGTTGCTTCACAACCTAGGGCAAAAATTGACACATGGACATGACACATAGGCAAAACTGATGAGATGGCGCCTATCATCACAACCCACCACAATCTACAAGGTTATGACCATCTATATTGGTCGTTAACAACTAGAAATAAGGCAACGGACCAGCACTGTTTGCTTTATGACCATTTCGTGTAAGGAAATTACGACCTTTCTGACCAAAATGGTCGCAATGGTTTACGGTTTGGAGCCCCCCGAACAACTTTTGACCAATTGGTCTCAAATGGTCATAGATCTATGACTAATTCTCCCAGGGTCACTGATAGAAGGTCACTAGTTGACATATTTCTTGTAGTGTGGTGTGCCATTAGTGTCCAAATACTAATGGCGCACCACATCCACGGTGCGCCATTAGTAACAATTTTTTTTCAAAACTAGTAATGGCGCACCAGGGGATAGTGCGCCATTACTAGTTAAAACTAGTAATGGCGCACCACATCCACGGTGCGCCACTAGTAATTTTTTTCAATATTTTTTTCAAAACTAGTAATGGCGCACCGTGGGAGTGGTGCGCCATTACTAATTGAACTAGTAATGGCGCACCACTCCCACGGTGCGCCATTACTAACTTGGCCGAAAAAATCCACCAAATGCACCCGTTGGACCGTCTTTTCAGTTTTTTAAAAAATAAAAGAAAATGATGGAAATGTCAAAAAAGTAAAAGAAAATAAGTTTCCCATGTGATATGTGGTCTAGTTGTTGGGAAAATTTACAAATATGAATTTTGACTTTATTTGCAAAATCTCTCTAGAATTTGTAAAATGGGCATAACTTTTGCATACGAACTCGGATTAAAAAGTTTTTTATATGAAAAATCATCTACTTGAAAAGTTACAGCCGAATTTAACCGGGGGAACCCCGTTAAACATTTTCAAAATCCTCAAAACCTAACAGAAAAAAGTTACGGGGCTTTCAAGATCTAGAGGCAAAAAAATTCAAAAAAATTCAAACTTACTAATGGCGCACCGTTTGCTAGGTGCGCCACTAGTAGCAGAAAAAAAATTGGTTTTGAATTTTTTTTGGATTTTTTTTCAAAAAATGATACGTAATATGACCGGGAAGTTTGAAATATTTTTCAAAATTTCATCATAGTCATGAACATGAACAGAGTCCTAGACATCAACAAGGTATAATAGGATTGATATGATAGATATATCAACAAGTGCCTGTTAAGTGAGGTGGTGCTGGGGTTGGATAGAATTGTGAAGTTAAGCGTGCTCGGGCTGGAGTAGTGTGAGGATGGGTGACCTTCCGGGATGTTTGACCATTTAGTGTGATTTGACTTGAGATTAAGCATATTGACCCGAGATTAAGCCATAGTGATCCAAGATTAAGAAAAGAAGAAAAAAAATCTTGGAAAAAAATTTGAAATTTTTTTTTCTGAAAAAAATTGTTACTATTGGCGCACATCTATGTGGTGCACCATTAGTATCACTAATGGCGCACCGTGGGCTATAATAGTACTAGTGGCGCACTAGTAGTGCGCCATTAGTAGGCAAAACTGGTGCGCCACTAGTAGGCCTTTTCCTAGTAGTGATATATCTGAAGCTGTGTCATGTTATCCTGTTTAGTTAGGCATCATATATGTGAAATTGTGTCATGTTGTCCTGTTTGGTTAGACAACATATATGTGAATTACCACATCTGTCTATCATACAATGTCTGTATGTTCAATTTCTTTTCTTTTTACCAGCCATTTGAATTGGAGGGGGGTGATGGCAGTACCTAAGGGAGCAAAAACCCGTTCTTCACAAAACATAGTGCCGCCCGTTGATGCAGATAGAACCATGGTTGTACTAGCCCACAAACTAGCCCCATCACACATAATCGAGACTCTTCCATATTGCACACTTACACTGTTGGGCAGAGAACCAGCTACAACCCATCTAACTGCAACCCAAGCGGATAGTAACCCACTTCTAGTTGACAAAGCACCATGTCCACCACAGAGTACCCCACACGAGCAGTTTGTAAAGCAACTGCAGCGCCCAAAGCACGAAGACCACCACAGCTATCCCAAACTCCACTGTAAGGGCATATTTATCCCTAAGTGTTTTGGTGATTGATGACAATACTCGTGCGGACTAATCGTGTGCCTTGAGTCCCACAGATACTTCATCTTTAGGCACAAGGCGATTCGGTGCCCTCGAGACCGATGAAGCCGGCGTTGTTCTCGTTTCTCTTTGGTGGAGTTGAGTCGAGGAGAGCCGTACTATTAAGAGGGGTCGCGTCGGAAAGGTAGGGTGGAATCACACGTACACTTGCCCTCCTTTCCTTGCACTTTGGAGCTACCCATCGTTATCGTGGTTGTGCGAAAAATCGACGACTATTCTTGTGCTTGCGGTAGTACCGCAAGTACAAGCGGTAGTACCGCATGACAGAGCAGCGGTAGTACCACCCTCCGCACGGTAGTCTGCGGTACCTTGGCCTAGTGCCGCTCGGTCTTGTAGTAAGGCGGATGTAATTTTTACATCGCGCCCCTCACTGTAATACCGCTCCATTGGCGCGGTAGTACCGCCCGCTCGCCTAGTGCCGCCCGGTCTTGGTAGTAAGGCGGATGTAATTTTTACATCCGCGGCACCTGATAGTACCGCTCGTCTGTAGCGGTAGTCTGGGGCCCACTGTAGTACCGCTCCCTTGAGTTGTAGTACCGTGGCCCTCTCCGCCTAATACTGCATTGCGTCGCGGTAGTAGGCGCGGATGTAATTTTTACATCCGTGCCTACCATGGTAGTACTGCGCCTTGCAAAGCGGTAGTACCGCGTCGGGTTTTGCACCACCCTAGTTTCTCGCGAAGTAGGCACAGATGAAATTTATTTCGTCGCGCCCTTCCTGTGTCGTGACTCTCTGCCTTGCGGTAGTACCGCAAGGGGAGCGGTAGTACCACGCATAGCGGTAATCTTGCCTCTTCCTCGAGCTTGTTCCACTGCTGCAATGCCACGGTAGTACTGCATGTGGCGTCATGGTAGTACCGCTCCCTTGGAGCGGTAGTACCGTGAGTCACGGGCAGAACTAGTGGATAATGGTTGGATCTTTTCCCCGACTATATAAGGGATGTCTTCTACCTCTAGTTGACCACCTCTTCCACCTCTAAGCTCCATTGTTGCTCCAAGCTCCATTTTCGCTCGATCTCTCTCCCTAGCCAATCAAACTTGTTGATTTGCTCGGGATTGGGTGACAAGGGCCTGATCTACACTTCCAACAAAGGATACTTGATTCCCCCCACTTATCCCTTGCGGATCTTGTTACTCTTGGGTGTTGAGCACCCTAGACGGTTGAGGTCACCTCGAAGCCATACTCCATTGTGGTGAAGCTTCGTGGTGGTGTTGTTGTTGGGAGCCTCCGATTGTTGTGGAGATTGCCCCAACCTTGCTTGTAAAGGTTCGGTCGCCGCCTTCAAGGGCACCAATAGTGGAATCACGGCATCTCGCATCGTGTGAGGCGTGAGGAGAATCTGATGGCCCTAGTGGCTTCTTGGGGAGCATTGTGCCTCCACACCGCTCTAACGGAGACGTACTTCCCCTCAAAAGGAAGGAACTCCGGTAACACATCCTCGTCTTCACCGTCTCCACTCTTGGTTATTTCGTGCCTTTACTTTTGCAAGATTACTTATTGTTTCATCTCTTGCTTGCTTGCTTGCTAATTGTTATTGCATCATATAGGTTGCTCACTTAGTTGCATATCTAGACAACCTATTTGTTGCAAAGTTTGATTTGGTAAAGAATAGCTTAAAAATTGTTAGTTGCCTATTCACCCCCCTCTAGTCAACCATATCGATCCTTTCAATTGGTATCAGAGCCTCGTCTCTTTATTAAGGACTTTACCGTCCGAAGAGTATGGTTGACACCAACGATGGTGTGGAGGAACACTCTGGTGTGAATGCCATCTCATCTTCGGCCGAAGGGGGAACCTCGGTCTCTCGTGAGGAGTTCAATGTGGCTTTAGACACATTGAAAACCTCCATGACGGCCGAGGTTAAAAGCATGTTTAATGATTTCTTAGAGGGACTTAAACTATCTACCGCACCTATGAAAGTGGGTGATCCTACTAACAAGGTGACGGATGCTTTCTCCGACAAGGGGGAAGCTAACAATGAAAAGAGTCCTTCTACTAGTGGTAGAAATGGCACCGGCATATTTGCCCATGTGGAACCCCCGGTTTATGGAGGGCCAATCCCCTCCACTCATTTGAATCATGCCGGTCCACCTCCTAAGTATGAAAAACATGCAGATTTTGATAATTGGGTCTATCACTTTAAGCGTCATTTGAAACATGTGAACACTAACCTTTGGAGAGTCATTGAAGAAGGTTTTTATCCTCATGACCCAAGCAACTTCACCCCTCGAGAAGCCGTGGACAATCAATTCAATGAGAGTGCTCTCTTCATCATTCAAGATGCAATTCTTCCGAAGATCTCCTCACCTTGACCCCATGTCGTGGCTAAAGAAGCATGGAAATGTGTTGAGGGCCTCTATCGTGGAAGTGCTAGCATTCAACGATCCAACTATGAAGTGGTGCAAGATGAAGCCGACGAGTTTGCAATGAAAGAAGATGAAGAACCTCGTGAGCTCTTTCGGAGAGTGACCAAACTCGCGGTGGCACTTCGAGATCATGGAAGCAAGGACACGGATGACAATTGGATCAAGCGGAAGTTCCTCAAGGCCATGATGCCCTACAACAAAGCCATGTCCTCCGTCATTCGTCAACGACCAGACTTCCACACCATGACCTCAAGTGAAGTGTTGGATGAGTTCGTTGCAATGAGCATCTTGGACAAGACCGTCGACAATGCGGTGCTCCGATCTCAAAGAGCCAAGAAGCCTAACCTTGCCTTGAAGGCCAAGGTCATTGTCGAAGAAGAGGAAGAAGTGGAAGATGAGGAAAGCAACCCCGAAGACACAAAGTTTGACTACCATGAGCACATGGCCCTTGCTTCAAGACAATTTTGGAGCAAGAAGAGCTCAAGACCCAACTTCAACAAGAACAACTCAAGTGGTGTCAAGGGCAAGCAACGAGTTAGAACTTGCTTCAACTGTGGCAATGTGAGTCATTTCGTTGCGGATTGTCCTTACGAGAAGCGGGAAGACAATGGTGGCAAGTTCATTTGGAAAGACAAAGCCAAGTCCGTCCCCAACAAGAACAACTTCGCCAAGAAGACTCCCACTCGTGGCTTGGTGGTTCAAGAAGAATACCAAGAGGATGACGATGATGATGAGAATGAAGAAGCAACGGCCATGGCATCCATTGCCATTGCTACCCTCCGGGTGTCTCTCTTCGAATCACCCAACGAAAACATCACCGCTAGATGCCTCATGGCTAAAGCTTCAAACAAGGTAACCCCCAACATCACAACCACCATCATTACTAATCCCTCCGTGGAGGATTGCATTGATGGACATGTTGAGCCTAATGAGGAAGTGAATGAATTTGAGTCCTTTATGAGTAAGCTCAAGGAAAGTCCAAGAAGCACTTTGTTGCTCTCTTGGAACAACTTAGTGAGGCCAATGACATGATCGAGGCTCACGAAGAAACCATATCCAAGATGGAAGGTCATAGTCGTGACTATGCCGATGAGATATCGGATCTCTCTAATGCTCTTGAGGAAGAGCGTGTGCATCGTTTGACTCTTGAGGAGTCACACAATGATGACCATGCTAAGTTAAAGAAAGATCTTGATCATGCTCTTGTCATGTCTCGTGTGCTAACCTCGAGAAGGCTAAACTTGGGGTTGATCATGCTAGACTCAAAGAGGAGTTTGAGATACTTGACAAGGCCCACAAGGCCTTGAAGGGTGCTCATGCTAGCCTCAAAGAGTCTCATGCTCAACTCCAAGTTAAGCTAATCAAGGAAAAGGCCACCTTTCCTCATATGGTATTAGTTGATAATGCATGTGCTACTAACCCTTGTTGTGAGCATGTGCATCTTGTGGAGGAAAATGCCAAGTTGAAAGATCAACTTGAGAAGGGCCTTGTGACTTGCATTCAAGGTGAGAAAAACCTCAATGACCTTTTGAGCAATCAAAAGGAAGTTGTGGGCAAAGAAGGAATTGGGTTTGCACCCAAGTCCAAGAGCAAGAAGAAGAAGAACAACAAGGTCAATCGTCCTCCTCCCCTCAAACAAACGTTCGTGAAAGAGGGAGAGGGAGCTTCTAAGAAGAAGAAGGAGAAAGTGAAGGAAGTTGATGTCCAAAAGGGCAAGAACGTTTCCTCAAACAAAGCCGGCGATTTTAACCCTTCATATGTGTTGTGCCGTGCTAGTGATGGACATGTTTATGCTAAATTTGTTGGTTCTCCTTATGAGTACATTGAATGGTCTATTTGGGTTCCCAAGACCCTTGTTACTAACATCAAAGGACCCATTACTAAATGGGTACCTAAAACCAAGCATTGATCTCGTGTAGGTGTTTGCTTCCGGTGGGGGATCATGGTTGCTCGATAGTGGAGCAACAAATCATATGACCGGGAGCAAGGACTTGGTGGTGGACATGCAAGAGATTCCATCTATGCCCACCAATGTCGAGTGGGGTGATGCATCACATTCTAAGGTATTGGGTCTCGACAAGGTTGTCATTTCTCATGATCTAACGATCGAGAAAGTCATGCTTGTTGAGTCCCTTGCATTCAATCTACTTTCCGTTCGTCAACTTGCACTCATGGGCTTTGCCACATTCTTTGATATTGATACCGTGGCCCTCTTGTGGAGCAAGACTCTTAAAGTAGCCTTTGTTGGGCATGTCGAGAACGATCTCTATGTGGTTAACTTTTCGGAGCAACCCACTAAGACCGCGACATGCCTAATGGCTAAAGTTGACGTGGGATGGCTTTGGCATCGCCGTTTAGCCCACGTCAATATGAGATCTTTGCAAAGTCTTCTCAAGGGGGACCATGTTTGTGGACTAACAAATGTGAGTTTTGCCAAAGATCGTGCTTGCAGTGCTTGTATCGAAGGAAAGCTTCATGAAATGGCTCACCCTCCCTCAACCATCATCTACTCGAAGAGACCCTTGGAGCTCCTTCACATGGATCTCTTTGGGCCTCCATCTTTTGATAGTCTTGGAGGAACAAAGTATTGCTTGGTGATTGTGGATGATTATTCAAGATACACTTGGGTATACTTCTTCAAGAGGAAGAGTGAGACCCAACAAACCGTCATCAACTTTGCAAATGAAGCTCAACGTCAACATGATGCAAAGATCTTGACAATAAGAAGCGATAACGGCACCGAGTTCAAGAACTACACCTTGGATGAGTTTCTTAGTGACGAGGGGATCAAGCATCAATATGCGGCTCCTTATACCCCTCAACAAAATGGTGTTGTGGAGAGGAAGAACCAGACGTTGATGGATGCAGCAAGGACCATGATGGCGGAGTTCAAGTCTCCGTACAACTTTTGGGCCGAAGCCATCAACACCGCATGTCATGCATCCAATCGGCTCTATCTTCGCAAAGGCTTGAACAAGACTCCTTATGAGATCCTCACCGGCAACAAGCCCAACCTCAAGTACTTTCGGGTGTTCGGTTGTAAGTGTTTCATTCTCAAGAAAGGTGTTCGGTTGTCTAAATTTGAGGCTAGAGCTCATGAGGGCATATTTGTTGGTTATGCTACAAACTCTCATGCTTACCGTGTCCTCAACAAGTCCACGGACTCATTGAGGAGGCGTGTAACATGGAGTTTGACGAAAATAACGGCTCCCAAGTGGAGCAAAGTGGTACTTGTGATGTAGGTGATGAAATTCCTCCCAAGCCATAAGAAGAATGGGTATTGGTCAAATCCTACCCATTGAGGAACCCCTGTGGCGAAGGAGAAGGACAATGCTCTACTCAAGTAGAGCCATCACCTCATCAAGACCCACACGCTTCCGAAGAACAAAGTGAAGGCCCTCAACCTCGTGAACAAGACCAAGGGCAAGATCTACCTCAAGACGGTGATGAACCACTAAATGATGTCCAAGGTCAAGTTCTCCCCCTCGAGCAAGTTCATGATCAAGAGCAACCTCGAGATCAAGAACAAGCTCAAGACGGCGCTCAAGATCATCAAGTCAACCCTCCTCCTTCCACACCCGAGGAGGAATTAGAGCGTCGTGCCGCGAAGATTGCTTCCAAGCTCACCGCCCAAGGCCATCTCATGGAAAATGTGGTTGGAAGCATAAGAAAGGGGGTAGCACTCGTAGACAATTGGCAAACTATTGTGAACATCACGCGTTTGTCTCTTGTGTTGAACCCCAAAAGGTCTATGAGGCGCTCGAAGACTCGGATTGGCTCAATGCCATGCATGAAGAACTCAACAACCGAGTACAACAAGGTGTGGAGATTGGTGCCAAGACCATCCGGGAACCACAATGTCATTGGGACCAAGTGGATCTTCAAGAACAAGCAAGATGCCCATGGGAACATCATTCGCAACAAGGCAAGATTGGTAGCACAAGGCTACTCCCAAGTCGAGGGTATCGACTACGGTGAAACCTTTGCTCCGTTGCTCGTCTTGAATCCATTCGTTTGTTGATTGCTTATGCTTCCCATCACAACTTTAAGTTGCAACAAATGGATGTGAAAAGTGCTTTTCTTAATGGTCCCATTAATGAGTTGGTCTATGTCAAGCAACCCCGGGTTCGAGGATCCCTACTTTCGGATCATGTGTATCATCTCGATAAGGCACTCTATGGCCTTAAACAAGCCCCACGTGCATGGTATGACCACCTTACCGAGTTGCTACAAGATCGTGGTTTTGAAGTAGGGCTCATCAACCCCACTCTTTTTACTAAGAAGGTCGGCGGGAGTTGTTTGTATGCCAACTATATGTTGATGATATTATCTTTGGTTCCCTAACAAAGCTTTCAATGAAGAATTTGCCGCTCTCATGACCTCCAAGTTTAAGATGTCTTCGATGGGAGAGTTGAAGTTCTTCCTTGGTTTCGACATCAAGCAAAGAAGAGAAGGAACCTTCATCAACCAAGCCAAATACACTCAAGACATGCTTAAAAGATTCAAGCTAAGTGATGTCAAGCCGGCTACTACACCAATGCCTACCAAGTGCCAACTTGACATCGATCCCAATGGTAAAGCCGTGGATCAAAAGGTATATCGCTCCATGATTGGCTCCTTGCTTTACCTTTGTGCATCTAGACCAGATATCATGTTGAGTGTGGGGATGTGTGCACGTTTTCAAGCCGCACTAAAGGAAAGTCACTTTGTGGCGGTCAAGCGAATCTTTTGATATTTGGCTCATACCCCAAACTTTGGCTTATGGTACCCAAGAGGAGCAAACTTCAAGCTTGAAGGTTTCACGGATTCCGATTGGGTGGGAGACAAAGTGGATAGTAAGTCCACTTTCGGAGGGTGCCAATTTCTTGGTTGCTCTTTGGTAAGTTGGTCTTCCAAGAAGCAAAGCTGTGTGTCCCTCTCGTCCACCGAAGCGGAGTATGTGGCGGCCGGTAGTTGTTGTGCTCAACTCCTATGGATGAGGCAAACTTTAAAGGAGTACGGTGTCACTTGTGACAAAGTGCCTCTTTGGTGTGATAATGAAAGTGCCATCAAGATTTCTCTCAACCCGGTGCAACACTTCAAGACGAAGCACATTGAGATTCGGTATCACTTCATTCGGGATCACATTAGGCGAGGGGGGATCGAGCTCAAGTATGTCAACACTCATGATAACCTTGCAGATATTTTCACGAAGCCCTTGGATGAAGCAAGATTTCCCGAGTTAAGGCATGAGCTAAATATCATTGATTTGAGCAATGTGACTTGAACCCGTGCACCCCCCACCACACTCAACTTGTTGTCTAGTTTAGGTGTAGGCATGGACATAGGGGGAGTGTTGTTCTCTCAATGAACTCTCCCTCCCCCCATTATGCATAAATAGATCACCTCTTTCACATTAGCCATTT
Source organism: Aegilops speltoides (assembly GCA_021437245.1). Lineage (NCBI taxonomy): Eukaryota > Viridiplantae > Streptophyta > Magnoliopsida > Poales > Poaceae > Aegilops > Aegilops speltoides. The sequence goes on from JAHHZJ010003502.1 coordinate 28,252, forward strand.
TTTGATGGTACTTGTGCTTCAAAGATGAGTTTTGGTCATGGGCCCAAGGATAATTCTTCACGGTGCCATACCATTCAACTCAAACATAGGTGGCTTCGGCCACCGCCCTCTCTCCGTGAGAGGTTTTGTCACATTGGGATTTCCTGTTGTTCCCTTGGTATGTGCTTGCTTTTGTGATGTTTTGGGTTGTGTCTGTTTTTCGGTGCAAAGGCATGTTTTTCTCATGTTCGAAACCTTCGGTGGCGTGAGCTCACGGTACTACCGCGGTCGGCCACGGTACTACCGCGCCCAATCATGGTACTACCGCTGATGGGAGCACGGTACTACCGTCTCCAAGCGGCAGTAATTTTTCTTGCCGCTTGGTGATGGTACTACCGCCTCGGCGTGATTTCCGCCCGGCGGTACTATCTGCGATGACCAGCGGTGCTACTGCGCCGGTTGGCAGCGTGGGGATAAGGTCAGGCGGGGGTTCTAACTCCCCATACCCATTCGCCCCTTCTCTCCATGTTGCTCTTCCTCTCTCGTGCTCACGAACGGGCGGCGTTAAATCGCGGATCTCCTCCACCGGCTGCCCTCCGTGATTCCGTCCGGTGGGATCGTTTCCCACCACGTGCTCTTGCTATGGACCAAGGTTTTTCCCCAAATCCTTCTCCGTTTTGATTGTATTTGGTTCTTCTAGGTTTTGGGGGAGGCTTGTATGTTCTTGAGATTTCTAGGCTAGATCTCTGCAAGAGTAGGATGAAGGAGTGTAGTATTGCATAGGATTTATACTTGTATTGTTGTCTTGCACTAGATCTAGTCATCGTAGCACCGCCATGGCTTTGCGGGTCTTTTTGATTCAAATCTGCTAGATCCGACGCGACGCAGTACTACGCCGTGAGGGAGCGGTACTCTTGCTCCCACGGTACTACCGCCCTATGGCGCGGTACTACTGCGCCGTCAAGATACTAAAGCCTTATTTACGCCCCACCACGGTACTCAGTGACACCTCACAGTACTCTGCGTGCGAGCTGTACTAAGACTTTAGTATCGCACCTCATGGCAGTTCTACCGTGGCTCACATCTATCGCATGCCAACTTTCTTGTTTATCTTCTATGGGTTTCATGTGCTGTCTTTTAGCCTTTGCATTGATCCTTTTCGACTTGTTTTGGTGCTTTGCGTGTGTGTGTCTTAGGTGGTGGCTCTCGCCGGGCCAATCCCGTTCGTGACACTGGCTCCAAGCGTCTGCGCAACCCAGGAGAAGTTCCCGAGGGGTCATCTGCATCAAAGCGCAATGTCAAGACCACCGCTAGCAAGCACAAGGAGCCCGCCAGGGGCATGGATGAGATAGGCGCTCAAGAGTATGTCTGTCTCAGGCAGCTTCACCCCTATGTGACCCCACGCACCTCTGTCAGAGGGTGAGAACTGTTCTGGAACAAGACTCAAACCCAGATCTACTTGGATGTCATCAAGAACAAGCAGAATACCTATGTGGAGGTGAAGTGGATTGAGATGCACCACATGAGGAAGGACAAGTTTCGTGACTACTTTGGGGAGGCTCTGGACTTGGTGGAGCAGTTTGGAATTGAGCATGTGATCTCTTTCCACATGGACTATGACCACGAGATCATCTATCGGTTCTTTGCCTCGGTGTTCTTTCACACCAATGATGAGAGGAGGATGGCGTGGATGACCAATGGCCTTGGTATGCGCTACACGGAAGGAGTTCATGGATTTGCTTGAGTTGCGATGATGGACTTGACACTCTGTTGGTGTTAGCCCTCACGGCAATCTTGACTCTGCGACAAGGTCAAGCTCACTCCGTTCATGGTTGAGAAGACGCCGCCATCGGCAAGATAATCTCGGTTCTCAACCCGTTTACGGATATCATGTACCGCATCTTCCGCAACTCTCTGTTCCCACGCGCCGGTGACAAAGACAAGGTTCATGCCTACATGGTGGACATGATGCTTCGTGCGAGGAGGCTCGCTCGTCTCGGACTCACCACTTGATGTCTCTCACATCATGTGGTGTGAGCTTCGATTTCTTGTGTTCAACCGCAAGGTGCCTATTTATGGACCCTACATTTCGCTGATTTGAAGACTTGGGAGAAGATGTACCCGGGAGGAGTTCCGGCTCGGTGGATTCGCCATGAGCCCATTTGTCGAGGTCAAACCCAATCGGGCCAACACCGCTACTCGTCTTTGGCGTCTGCTACTAGGGCTGCTGCTGTTGATGAGGATCTTCTTGAGCCGAGGATGTTCTTTGGGGCCGTTCTGCTAGGCCCACTCACACAGTGACTCTAGGCCATCTTGGGCCAAGAGGTTGAAGGATAAGATGAAGTCTCTTTTCGCATGCAAGCCAAGGGGCGACAGGCTCACGTGGCGTCCAAGGAGAGTCGTCGCCCGGCACAACAAGATCTTGCAGCTCTATGGCGAGGATGTGTCTGGCGGGTCGAGGCGCATCACTCCCGAGACCGAGTGGATGGAGAAGCAAGGATACAAGTGGACTGATTCGAGGAGGAGGCCGAGGAGTCCATTCCAGTGCGGAGGAGTCGACGAAGAGGAGTGGGACCGCTTCTGCTTGAGCCACCTCTTGTGTGTTTAGGTGTCCTCTCTGCCTTTTTGGCGTCTCGATGCCAAAGGGGGAGAGAGTGTAGGGATTTGGATTTGCGAGTTTGTGTGTTTGCCAGTTGAACTCTCTGCTGCTTTTATCGTTTGAACCTTGGTTATCTTATCTCATATGGTGTAAGACATATGCACTCTATCTATCCTAGCTAGCTTGTGTTATATTGTGCTACTTTCATGCTATGCTATGCTTTGCTTATTTTCATGTCTTGGTCTCTAAAATATAGGGGGAGTGTTGATCCTAGTTTGTGTGCCATGCAGTCCAAAGCATTCATCTATAGTGCACACATCTAGGGGGAGCCCCGTCTATATTTTAGAGGAGTGGGGTTTGCCACTGCTTTAAAACATATCTTATCTATGTGCAAATCCCGTGTTGTCATCAATACACCAAAAAGGGGGAGATTGTAAGGGCATATTTATCCCTAAGTGTTTTGGTGATTGATGACAATACTCGCGCGGACTAATCGTGTGCCTTGAGTCCCACAGATACTTCATCTTTAGGCACAAGGCGATTCGGTGCCCTCGAGACTGATGAAGCGGCGTTGTTCTCGTTTCTCTTTGGTGGAGTTGAGTCGTAGGAGAGCCGTACTATTAAGAGGGGTCGCGTCGGAAAGGTAGGGTGGAATCACACGTACACTTGCCCTCCTTTCCTTGCACTTTGGAGCTACCCATCGTTATCGTGGTTGTGCGAAAAGCGGCGACTCTCGCTGTGCTTGCGGTAGTACCGCAAGTACAAGCGGTAGTACCATGACAGAACCACGGTAGTACCGCCCTCTAGCGCGGTAGTACCGCTGTACCTTGGCCTAGTGCCGCTCGGTCTTGGTAGTAAGGCGGATGTAATTTTTACATCCGCGCCCCTCACGATAATACCGCTCCATTGGCGCGGTAGTACCGCCGCTCTGCCTAGTGCCGCTCGGTGCGGTAGTAGGGCGGATGTAATTTTTACATCCGCGGCACCTGATAGTACCGCTCGCCTCACGCGGTAGTACTGCTGGGCCCTGGTAATACCGCTCCTTGGAGTTGTAACCGTGGGCCCTCCGCCTAATACCGCTGCGTCGCGGTAGTAAGCGCGGATGTAATTTTTACATCCGTGCCTACCACGGTAATACCGCGCCTTGCGGCGGTAGTACCGCGTCGGGTTTTGCACCACCCTAGTTTACTGCGGAAGTAGGCGCGGATGAAATTTATTTCATCGCGCCCTTCGAGCCGTGACTCTCGCCTTGCGGTAGTACCGCAGGAGGAGCGATAATACCGCAGCATAGCGTAGTAATCTGCCTCTTCCTCGAGCTTGTTCGGCGTGTGCGGCTGCCACGGTAGTACCGTGGTCACCATGGTAGTACCATGGCGTCGCGGTAGTACCGCTCCCTTGGAGCGGTAGTACCGTGAGTCATGAAGCAGAACTAGTGGATAACGGTTGGATCTTTTCCCGACTATATAAGGGATGTCTTCTACCTCTAGTTGACCACCTCTTCCACCTCTAAGCTCCATTGTTGCTCCAAGCTCCATTTTCGCTCGATCTCTCTCCTAGCCAATCAAACTTGTTGATTTGCTCGGGATTGGGTGACAAGGGCCCGATCTACACTTCCACCAAAGGATACTTGATTCCCCACTTATCCCTTGCGGATCTTGTTACTCTTGGGTGTTGAGCACCCTAGGCGGTTGAGTCACCTCGAAGCCATACTCCATTGTGGTGAAGCTTCGTGGTGGTGTTGTTGTTGGGAGCCTCCGATTGTTGTGGAGATTGCCCCAACCTTGCTTGTAAAGGTTGATCGCCGCCTTCAAGGGCACCAATAGTGGAATCACGGCATCTCGCATCGTGTGAGGCGTGAGGAGAATCTGATGGCCCTAGTGGCTTCTTTGGGAGCATTGTGCCTCCACACCGCTCTAACGGAGACGTACTTCCCCTCAAAAGGAAGGAACTCCGGTAACACATCCTCGTCTTCACCGTCTCCACTCTTGGTTATTTCATGCCTTTACTTTTGCAAGATTACTTATTGTTTCATCTCTTGCTTGCTTGCTTGCTAATTGTTATTGCATCATATAGGTTGCTCACTTAGTTGCATATCTAGACAACCTATTTGTTGCAAAGTTTAATTTGGTAAAGAATAGCTTAAAAATTGTTAGTTGCCTATTCACCCCCCCTCTAGTCAACCATATCGGTCCTTTCATCCACGTTTAAAGTAGAAGAGCAACGGTTCTCAGGTCAGATTCTGTAGCTATGGTCCATACTCCTTTGATGTTGCATCAATGTATTTACTCATACCAACTACTTTCGAATTTGAAGGATCCAATTGAAACTCCAATGGCACAATAGGTATGTTTTAAACCTATTTCTTTAACTAGATTGATGTTCTAACTTCTTGCTCTATGTTGATTTCAGTTTCAGTTGTATAAACAGTTATATTCTCATGTGATGCACATTATGTTGCCAATGATGTGTAGTTTCTCACACTTATATTCTGTCGATGCTGCTGTGTCTTAAAAATATATGAGTTGAACTATGTCTCTATCTTGATTAGGAAACATAAACTAGAATGATATGGACAATACAGTGACCATAGTACATAGATATATGTTTGTTTCATGTTGTTATCCTGTACACCTTACTAGAGCCGGTTTACCAAAATGAGCTTTGTATACTACATGCTAAACATGTGATGTGTCTGCTTGTTTCTCTTGTAGTATGCGAACAAAATATTGGAGAAGAGCACCCCAACTATGCAATGGTAGAGAAAGTAATGCAGATAAGGTTCAAGATAGTGAGACAACCCTGTTGGTCTCCAAGAAAGGTGATAAAAACGATCTTGTAGACAGTGAGAAAACCCCACAGTCATGCGTTGATGTAGTGTTCGAGTTACTGGCCAGTACCGCTGGCACAAGCTCTTCGAACTCGTTGCCTGAATCACTTCGGCTTCTTCAGTCTAAGCTACAAGCTAAAAGGCATCAGTTAGCTGTGCTGCGGGAAGAAGCCGAAGGACTAAGGAAGTCCCTGCAGAATTCAGATGCATACTTTCTTGTGCTACAGCAAGCACTGGAGGATTTAAGTGCCAAACAAGAGAAAGTTAATAAGCTTGCTAAGCATCTTGCCAGCATTATGGGTACCCAGGATATTGTTTCTTGAGCTCTTCTGAAGTGGTTTCAGTTCTGGACTTGTTTTGCTACGGTGTTTATATGCTGCTTTATTCCCTATATTTCCACTGTTGGCGAACTTTGATGCACAGTGGATGTAATATGTGTAATAGCCGTGATAGCCTAGCGTAAGTTGCTTGCTTATTTATTTCCTTGTTGTCTTGTTTATTTGTTTGCTTATAGTTAGGGCAGTTCTTTTTCCGTGGTTTGCTAGTGGCCGCAGTAACCTATTTTTTAAAACTAGGCCACAATAACCATGGGCTACATATTTACACTAGTGACACTGGGCCTCCTATAGGCCGTAGAAACAATGGGCCTTCTACGGGCCATAGAAACAATGGGCCTTCTACGGGCCGTAGAAACAATGGGCCTTCTACGGGCCGTAGACATAATGGGCCTTCTACGGGCCATAGACACAATGGGCCTTCTATGGGCCATATCATCAGTGGGCCTTATACGGGCCGTATGATCGATTGGCCAAACATGGGCCAATAACAGACCGTATTATGGTTGTAAACGGGCTAGAGTTGGAACCCTCCGTTCATGGGCCGACCATAACGGGCCGTCGTTAGTTCGTCGTATTTGATGATGCTATGAAAATGGCCCGACATATTAACGGGCCACAAACAAGCCGACTGAAACCACAAACTGAATTTGGCCTACAAGAAGAAAATTACAGTAACGGGTCATAAGTAACAGAATGCTGGAAATGAGCCCAAGAATAAATGGGCCCTGAGAAGGCCAAAAGATAACATGGGTTGGAAATGGCCCAAATGGGAATAATGGGCCGTTAATGGTTATAAAGTGATACACTATTCATTACGGGCTAGTTTCACCACGGGTCATTAATAGGCCAAGAGTTACAAAGGGCCTCATATGGGCCGAAAGACATCATGCGCCATACATGGGCCGGAAGTTAAAACGGGCTGGAATCATATTGGACGGCCCAAATGATGCTACTGGGCCTAATTCGGATAGGTCATAACGGGCCCTGGGTTAACGGGCTATAAATGGGATATATGCGAACAGGCCGTTAACAGGCTTTCCGTGGGCCTGCCTGCCACCTTTTGACCAAGTCAAAAGGGTCTGCCTTTTCACAGGAATGGGCCTCTGTTGGGCCGTGCCACGTGTCGACGTATCATAGGCGCCTTTGGTCCAATGAGTGGATGACATCTGTCCCAATGGTGAGTCGACACGTGTTTCCTCCAGCCAATGATGATTTTACACGTGGAAAATCCCCATTGGTCGGGGCTTTTAACAGGTTATCGGATCAAAAACCGGACCCGATAGCTTAACAATGTTCCGTTACGGTGGATGCCACGTGTCGGTCACCCTTGGCGAAAGCACTTCTATGACGCGTGATTTATCGTCATGGAAGTGGACACTTCCGTGATGATAATTTTGGTAATGTCATGGAACACTTCTACGACGGCACATGTATGACTATCTTGATTCTGTCATAAAATCGTCGTGGATGTACATGCATGACAGAAAACATGACCTACTGTGACAAACATGTATCATCACGGAAGTGTATTTTTTTGTTGTGCACACTCCAAGAAGTGACTCAAAAACCATTCATAAATTGAGCTACAACAAGTCATCAACACACAACGACAACGAGGATATTGGATTATAGATTATTTCCAACAAAACATTCTAGTAAATACTTAAGTTTTCATCACACAACAAATTACAAGCAATGAAATGAACTTCAACTCAACCAATCCTCAGCGTTGGAAACACTTGCTTTGAACCATAGGTGCTCTGGGTAGGGCCAGCTATTGTCAATATCAAGAGCAACGCAGGACTAATCATCCAGGCTAAAGCAACATATATTATGACCAGGGTAGGGAACCACCACAATGTCCGAGGTATAGATACAGTTGCTTCTCATAAATGGTAGTAACGCTGTGTCAGCAGCAGCTGGATCGCCTTTCACCATCATTGGATAGTTTTGTCCAAGGAAGAGTGAGTTTTCTCCAAGACTATCAATACTGAACCAGGGAGAAGGTGTTGGCGCTAGCGCACTAGTATCCAGCCCGACCCTGCAACGGGTGTTGGAATAGGTCCGGAGAGGGCGACCATGGGAGACAACACGTGCTCCCTCAGTAGTAACAATCTCAGTGCCCTGTATACAGACAAGAAGAGGCGATCCATCGAAATTAGTTGCCAGACACCACTGAGTATATAAGTTCTACTTGTCCTCATGCTCGTGATCATCACCATTGTCATCTCCCCCTTGGTTATAAAATTTTTCAAGTATATGTGGTGGAATGTTCACAGGACCTTGGAAACACAAGAGGAAGGTTAATTAGTAAAGGGTAACTTGCTAACCCACATGCATGTGGATGAAACAATTATAATTACGGTTGAAGATAAATGTACAGAAACCACGAGGATGCCATGCAAAAATAGTTCCACGAGTGGTGGCAGCAAACACAAGACGCTCGTATGCAATTGCATCACAGTTCTCACATGGGTACAAAAATTGATTTTTGAGCAATATCCATGGATGAGCCGTGGAATCAGTAACGACGGCAACAAGCTTGTCGAAGATAGCAACAATTTCATAGTTGTTGTAATTCCAAGAGCGGTTGGGAACTCGACAAATTGCTATCTTCCGTAGACGACAGCCACCATGATCATATTTGAACGTACGTAGATCATCTATGTGCTCAACCTCAGGGCACTCTGAGATTTCTGGAAGTGGAATCTGCTAACAAGTGTACACATTCACAAGTTCCCACTCAAAATTGTACCCAATATAAACAACCCAATCTCCATTTGCGCCAGCCCAGGCCTTACCCTTAAGCGATGGCATCTTGACATCACACGTATCATTATCAAGCGGCATCAACTTGCATAAGGCGAGGCCTCCGTCGTCCGCGCCCATGCGAACAAGCTTATAGCAAAGAAGATAAGGGAGATCAAACCGCTCCTGGACCCTTGGGTTCCTTGTAATGATGTGATTAGTTGAGTCGAGAATGGTCTTGAATGAATCTGCCATGCTAGCCGAGGTGATGACGTCGCACCAATCAATGAGTTCCTCCACCACGTCATCTTTCAGATCGGGGCAAGAATAACGCGGTCATTTCTGGCTTGTTCCCTCCATGGAGAAGATGACCGAACAATGGCAGAAGGAAGGGTGAAGGCAAATGCAGGAGGGAGGAAGAGCGTGACAGCAGTTCCAAATCGAGAGGGGAAGGCAAAGAGGCGGTGGACGGTTGCCACGGTACACGAATAGGCGACTCGGCCTACATATACGTCCGTTCGGAAATTGTACGAAAGGACTCACCGTCGTGTCACTGACATTTTGGAATGGGCCCACATGTCAACGAAACATGGTGTGTCATTTCTCGTGCAAAATGTGATCTGGCCGCGTTGGCCCGAAGTGCCGCATTATTTCTCGACTTTATTTTCTTAATGGCGTGCCGTTTAGTTTTGAAGCATGACTAACTGGTACTGTATGTAGAGAAAATATAAACTACTCTACCACTACTCCACACTAATACTAGTAGTATAAAAAAGATATATAGGTTGGAGCTTCAGCGCTTTCTTGCTAAGGGCTGCCCACTTGCTTCTCACACTATCACCCTCTCTCCAGATGTAAAAAAGATGGCCTATCTCTCCCTCCTCACCAGTGGTCACAGATTCGTCAGGGAAGAACAGGACATGCAGCATTGACGCACTCGTCGTCGGCAAGCAAGGTCACGCACTGACGAAAAGGCCAACACCTCAGACCTAGTGCCCGCGCGGGATGGCCTCCGTCCCCAAGCTCGCTGTTGTAGTGTGTGCGGAGGACGACGACCACGAGCGAAGCCACTTCCCGCTGACCCTTAGGTATGCTACCTCTTTTCGAACCATACCCTTGTTCTATTGCCCCATCTGCCATGTCGCTGAATGTGGATCTTTTTCCACTCCACCATCTTCCCAATTAGCTATCCTCTGCTCTGCTTGTCACGCAGACAAAAACCTTAATTTGCACTATTAAAGGAAACCCTACTTCACGCAGACTAATCCATGTCTGGGTTGAATAAGGAAAGTAAGGGAGACTGTACTGTCCGAGAGAGTAGGCATCGAACCCGCATCTAGGTTGAAAAGGGTAAATCAGTAGCTAAGGAATGAGTCTCGTGTGTCTTGATTGAAGAAGGGTAGAAAGGCATGACAACGCAATAGAGAATGAACAGGTCGATTGGTTTGTTGTCCTCACATAGGAAAAAGGTGGCTAAAGAGAACAAAAATGGGACGTAATCCACATATGCTGCCTGGATATTTGTTGCTCTAGGCAACCATACCTCCCTCACCACTCTATGCATCCGTGGAGGTACATCGTACTGGTGCGCCCTCTGTCCGAATGGGCCTCCCATGCTCTTATTGCTACTTTTTTGCTGTTAGTATAACACCAGCGGTCAAGTCAAGCAATGCTACTACTAAAGTGATGCCACATTTAACTAATACCACACTCAGTCTAATGCCACAGATAAATTTAAGCAATGCCATTTAATGTCACTGGATTATTTCAGGGTTAGCTGTTGATTGTGGATGTATTAAAGATTTTTCAGCTAAGGCATTCTAATGCTATTGCACAGCCAGTATACAACGATGAATCTTTTTACTACCTTCAGATTTTTGCACTGTTAATGCTTTTAGATTACATACCTCACTTTCATGAGATAAGTCAATTTTTTTGTACAGTGTCAAGAGGAAAGGTCAAGAGTGGGTACCTCCTCCTCATTTGTTCTCTTGATTCGTTCGATCAAGTTTTTATGTTTGACCGATTATCAAGATTGGGATAGCAATTTTTAGGTCCCCTCGAGTTCGAAATGATATTTACCGTGAAGGTACATGGTTTGCAAATTTTTTATACTGTCATTAGTTAATAATGCTAGTTACCTTTAGACTTTTGTATTTGGTTTAATGCTCTTGCACAGCTAGTATACCAATGCTGAAACTTGTTACCTTTACATTTGTATTGTTAATTCTTATAGAAATCTTCCAGTGCTAGAGCTTGTGGAAATCTGTTCAGTAAAACCATTGCATTGTACCCTGTAATAAAATAACTACTCTACTATTGCACTAGCCAATGGTTTAGTGTATATTTGTACTATTCGAATGGTGTTGCATTAGCGTATGAACATATATAAAGTGTGGCAAGCTTTCCGAGATATGTGCTCAAGAAAACTACTACCTGTTTTTCTAAATACTCGGTGAAAATTTCTTATATTAAGGAACAGAGGGTGTAGAGTTCACTCAAATTATCCCGGTAAAGCTAGTCACACCTTTGTTAAAATTAATGTTCATTATGTTATTGGAGGAGGTATCTATGTTTGTCTCTAATGCATGTTGACTACATACCTGACATTATGATGTAATGTTAAGTCATTTCCTTTTGTACAATGTCACTGAATTGTTAAGGCAGTAATGGCATTTTATTTTAGTTGAACTACACAAAATATGCTTAAAAGAAGAGGAAAGGTCAGGAATGGCTCAATTTTTCAGAAAAAACTATGTATGCCTTCTTGACATCAGTTGTTGTTGCCTTATTTATTCCTTCAAAGAGGTGGTTAGAAACAGTCTTGCTACCTTTTCCCATTAAGAAATTGGAATGCTCATATTTGTGAGTCTAGGCTTCAACTAGTGCCACTTTTATAGTAATCACACTATCAATATCTATGCGAATAGGGATGCTTGATTTTAGTGGAACTGCACAAAAGTCCAAATGGTTCAACATTAGGAGCATTTTTCTTCCAAACCTTTATATCCAATTGGTGGCACTATGAGCTGTTCATTACGAAGGCACATGGGTTGCTACTATCTTGCTACCCTTTTTGTACTGTCATTAGATAGTAATACTAGTGGTTTGCATGTGAATTTATTGGTAGGGTATGGAGGTGCAGCACAGGATTCAATGATTGGATGCTCAATTTCGGTTGTATCGATTTCACCTCTTCCATCACTGCGAACAAGGATATCCTTGGTCTGATGAAGAATAGGAGCTATATTTCTGCTCTGAACCAGCAAATCAATTCAGTATGAAATTGTCCAGGGCAAAACATGACTGTATCAAATTGTCCAGTGCAAAACATGACAGATGCTAAGCGGAAGAGACATGTTTAAATCGAAAATACAAGGTAGGGTATATGTTTACTAGCTGCTTGATATTTATGCAGACAGAGATGTCTGCCTGTTGCTATTTGGAAAACAAACAAAGTGACCGCAATTTTGGTTGAACTGCAAAAGAGAATAGTATAGTCACTGCATGCAGTGCCATTTGAAAATAGACACGGAAAGATTGGATAGTCACTTCATGGACTGCAGAAAAGTAGTATACTATTTATGGCCAACACTAGGTGCTTCATTGCTTTGGTCTGATTATACAATGGGCATCATTTTGCCTAAGTTAAAGTTTGTATTCCGAAACTGGTCTCGCTGTGTGATTGAGAGAAGACCAAATCATATTGCAGTGGATGTTCCTCCATCATGTGTGGTTCATTCTCATGGTTCCAGTTGTTGGTGAAACCACTTACATTTGCAAGAGGAATTGTAGACTTCACAAACAAATTTGTCTTTCACTCTGTACTGAATGCTGGCCAAGAGAAGCATCCATGTTAGTAGGAAGAATAGATGTTTTTTTAGATCTTTGCTTTTGGAGATACATATTTGTATACGATCTGTGAATCATTGAGATGCATTAACATGTTTATCTTATGTATGTGAATCGTACTAGTTGGTTTTGAATTTGGGCTACTAATGTGAACATATTACAATGCCAGGCCTGTGAGTCTCGTGTGAACATTTCAAACGGGTCGGCTCTTACTGCTGTGCACAACATGATCCTTATTTCTGTGTTCTCAGTGTTTACAAGTTAATAACAGTTCCTTATTTCCGTTCGCTCAGTGTTTACAAGTTACTGATCGATCACTAGCTAGCCTACTAGTGCGCTCCTGGCAGTTTTAGTTGCGACTCAAGATCCGAAGTGGCAGTTTTTTGAATAAAAATGCCTACCTCTGAAGAAACTGACAAGCTGCTCTGAAGAAAATGCCATGCAAATCTGAAGAAACTACCAGCACAAACGTTTGCAAATGCCTTATCTCCCAGCAAACGTTCATCAGCTAATGCGATCGTACACGTATACCAACCAGCCTACTCGATCCTACATGTACACTATCCGACCTACTCGATCCCATACGGATAAATAGAGGATCACACACGTACTACCTCCTTTCTGGTTTGCAGGGCTCAATTCAAAAAATGCCCTACTCGATCCTACACGAATAAATAGCGGATCACGCACGTACTACTCCCTCCGGTCCTTTTTTCTCTATGCCTAAGGTCGAGCGTGCATACCAAGGGAAGGCTCAGTCTATTTTTCTGGACAAATTTGCCCTTTCGTTTGCACGTATCGCGTCACTGGGTAGCTATTATTTCCATGCAGCCGATTGGCTCACCTGGCTCGCATGCCTGCTGTTGCCTCAAATCCCGCTCCACATGCACGCACTCCTCCTTGTCTCGCTGCATGCGTGCATAGTTACGAGGATATTGAGTAAATTCTGCGTGCAATTAGTTGGAAAGTGGCTCACTTAATGCGGGGCATAGATGGAAACCATGGAGATAAAAGAGGAATGCGCAGACTATTTAGGGCTTAATTCAAAAATCTCACCAACCTGCTTATGCATTGAATTCCATTGACCACGATGACCGTTGCCTTTCCCCCGACACGCTGGTTCGCCTACCTTCCTCCTGTAATGCCCCGAGACCGATGCGCCAGGTGTCTCCCAGTTATTCGCCGTCATTGCCATGTCATTTGCTTGCGTGTTGCACTTTGCCATGTCATCATCTGCATTTCATCTCCAAGGTTTTCAAAACTTGCATCCGTTTAGGCCCTTCTAGTTCTCTCTGTTGTCCGTTCCGAGCCCTTTCACACTCGCACGCACCCGCGACACCTCGGAAATATTATTTTATAAGTGGCATAAAAATGTTCTCGGAATGGGGCAAAACTTGTCGAGCGGTCTTATTATAGTGTAGGCAGACCGCCTGTCAAATATCGTCGCGTTTGGAGTCAGTTTGATAGCCCAGCCGTCATTCATAGCGGCGTCGTCGCCGGTTTATTCTTCGGATGTTTTCAGTCTCCGAAAACCCTTCCTGGGCTGCAATTCTCTTCTCTCCCCTCAGCCCAAGCCCTCTCTTCACAGCCCACCTAGTCCCCCTCTGTCCGAAGTCGCACAATCGCAATAGTACGGCCTCAAACCCCCCTTGTCTAGCCCCCTTTCCCTATATAATCCCCTTCCCCTTCCATTTTGGAACCCTAACCCCCTCCACCTACCTCTAGACTCCTCCTCGGGATCCCCACAGCCGCCAGCCGCCTTCTCCTTGTTTCCTGCGCCCGACCGCTGCCCCTCCACCACTTGTCGCCGGCCCAGAGGCCACGCCGCCACCTGATGGGTCGCCACGTCGCCTACCCCGCCTCCCGCAACCACTCGCAGCCCTCCACGCGTCCACCCCGCGCCTCCCCACCGCCGCGGCCCGCCCGTGCCAAACCGGGCCCTTCGCCCCGCGCCTCCCGCTCCATCGCCCTACTCGCCCCCGCTCAATCGGACCGAGGCCGATCCCGAGCGCGCCCGCCGGAGCAGCAGCTCCTCCACGATGCTCGCCGCCAGGTCACTGGACCTCCCCTTTCAGGTCACACCGCCACCCCTGCCCTCCTTCTCTTCCTCTCCTCCATCTCTCACCTACTCTCTCCCTGTCGCAGGAATCCCACCTCCATTGGAGCTCGCCGCCCCCGGAGCCCCTCCGACCTCCTCCAGCGACTGGATCCGGCACCGCGCCGCCCGAATCCATCCATTTCCGCCGTCCCCGCGTGGATCCCGACCTCACCGAAGATGATCCCCTCCGTGCCGTCCCGCTCATCGCCGTCAAACGCCATGCCCTGTCCTTGCCTCTGCATCGAGCAGAGGAGGCCGAGCTTCCCGCCCGGCTGGGCCTCCTTCTCGTGGCCCAGCAGGCCCGCTGCTGTCCTCTCCATGATCTGGGCCAAGGCCCACTAGGCGAGCACCCGCCAGCCCAATCCTTTGCCCTGTGCGCAATATAGCGTCCCGCGCTCGATCTAATTTTTTTCCTAGAAATCGCCTAAGCCCTTTACCTGTCAATATCATGTGCACATTTTTGCATGGTCATAACTTTGTGCATGTGGCTCCATTTTGCGTGTATGATATGTCAAAATTTTCATCTCTGGATGCTCTTCATGTTGGAGTAGTTTGCATGCATTTTACTATTCATATTGATTCCTTAAGCTTCGTTGCAAAACTGCTAAGTGTTATAAACTGCTGAAAACTGCTGCATGTTAACATCATGTATGCATCTTGTGAGTGGTGTAACTTTGTCTCTGTTGATTCTATGATGATGACTTGATATGACATGTTCTGCTCTTCATGCTCTACATGTTGGTGTGGTTTGCATTAATGTTAGGGTGCATCTTGATATGTTAGTCGCTGTTGCAAAAGTGCATGTTGCTGTTAACTGCTGAAAACTGTTATGACTTGTCATTTTGTCATTTATATATTTTTGTGTGATTTTCTTTTGAGCATCATGTCTACATGTTTTAGGAGCATAGTCATGCCATCTTTACAGGGTGCTATCCACGTATTGTGATATGCACTATAGTGAGTGCATCAAGCTCGTGAAGTGGGCTACTCATTGTTAATGTTCTGTCAATGCTGAATCTGTAATATCATAATGCCATGTTTGTTGGATGTTAACTATTAATACGTGCATAATCTAGAGATTCTTAGTTGACATATTTTATGTCCATGTTATGCCCTTTCATGCCATGCCTTTTGTTGCCTCATATATGTCATGTAGCATATGTTTTCATTGCCATGAACATGCCTATTTAATGTTTCAGTTTTCTTTTAACTTCATGATGCCGTGTTTGGAGTGTATGGGTTGCATCGTTGCTCCGTTTTGAGTATGCTCTATATGAAACTTGCTTGATTTTGCATGTAGTTTCATATTATCATGTTGAATCCTTGTTTTGTGTGTGTTTGCTTGATGTTTGAATGCATTTTGCATCAATGCCATGTTTAACTTGTTTTGCTCATATCTTCTAGGCCGTAGCTCCGAATTAAATGAACTTTATATGTAACTTGAGTGGATTTTCGTGTAGATCATCTTGGTGCATCTTAACTTTCTGTTTAAGAACTTCAACATAACGTTTATTCAGATCTGGACCAATTTTGAAATTTGCATATGAGGACTTACCGGAATTGTTATATGTTGTTTCCGGCCTCATTTAAACTAGTTTTGATGTGTTGTTCTTGTATGCATCATCACTTGCCATGAGTAGAATCATGTAACCTTGTCATGCATCATACTTGGTTGAGCATCATGCCATGTTTATGTGTTGTGTGTTTACCATGTTGTTTGCTTCTTTCCGGTTGTGCTTCTTCTCAATAGTTCCTGTTTCGTTGCGATCGTGAGAATTCGTTCGAGTACGCTTGGTTCATCTCCGCCCGTTCATATTCTTCATGGACTCGTTCTTCTTTCTAGCGGGATTTCAGGCAAGATGACCGTCACCCTGGATCTCACTACTATCATTGCTTTGCTAGTTGTCTCGATGCTATCGCTATGCCACGCTACCTACCACTTGTTTATCAAGCCTCCCAAATTGCCATGACAACCTCTAACCTTTTTCACCCTTCCTAGCAAACCGTTTTTTGGCTATGTTACCGCTTTGCTCAGCCCTTCTTATAGCGTTGCTAGTTGTAGGTGCAGTTGCAGGTTGTTCCATGTTGGAACATGGATACCATGGATATTTTGGGATATCACAATATCTCTTATATTTATTTAATGCATCTATATACTTGGTAGAGGGTGGAAGGCTCAACCTTATGCCTGGTGTTTTGTTCCACTCTTGCCGCCCTAGTTTCCATCATACCGGTGTTATGTTCCTTGATTTTGCGTCCCTAACACGGTGAGGGGTATGGGACCCTCTTAACAATTCACTTTGAATAAAACTCTTCCAGCAAGACCCAACATTGGTTTTCCATTTGCCCAATAACAACGTAAACTTAAATAGGGGATTCTCCTCTGAGTGTTGGTCCAACCTGGGCGATGTCCGCCGCCCTCTGGGCAACCAGTATCTCAGCCAACCCGACGTCTGGCCCATCCGTTGTGCCCTGAGAACAAGATATGTGCGGCTCCTATCGGGATTTGTCGGCACACCGGGACATCTTGCTGGTTTTGTTTTACCATCGTCGAAATGTCTTATGCACCGGGACCCCGAGTCTGATCGGACACTACTAGAAAAAAGGCTGTTAGTGGCGCACTAGTTTTTGCTATTAATGGCGCACTATAGGTGCGCCACTATTAACACGCCACTAGTAACTGTTAGTAACGGCGCACATTTGGTGTGCCATTACTATCACATATAGTAATGGCACACCTATAGTGCGCCATTACTATGCCTAGAAGTGCGCCATGACTATCTGACTTAGTAATGGCGCACCACATAGAAGTGTGCCATTACTAACAAATTTTTTTCAGAAATTTTCTTTTCAATTTTTTTTTCCAGATTTTTTTGTTTTTTCTTAATCTTTGGTCACTATGGCTTAATCTCGGGTCAATATGCTTAATCTCAAGTCAAATCGTACTCTGTGGTCAAACTTCCCGGAAGGTCACCCATACTCACACTGCTCCAGCCCCAACACGCTTAACTTCTTAGTTCTATCCAACCCCAACACCAGCTCACTTAACAGGCACTTGTTGATATATCTATCATATCAATCCTATTAAACCATGTTGATGTCTAGGACTTTGTTCATGTTCATGAGTGTGATGAAATTTTGAAAAAATATTTCAAACTTCACGGTCATATTACATATCTTTTATTCTGTTAGGTTTTTGGGGATTTTATATTGATATACATTAATTTCAAAATCAGTTTGAATGTGACTCGAAATTTCAGGATTAAAAACAGTTCGGACCGCACCGAAATATGCAAAATTTCGTATATTTTTTTTAACCGTGTCCACAATATGAGCTGTAATGCTAACAAAAAGAATATGGTCTCCAAAAAAACTTAAGAATTAGAAAATGGGCTGTAAATTATTACAAATAATGGCAGATGGGTTGTATGCTGTTTTCCACAAATTTGTGGCTTTCCTAAAAAAAGGTTGACGCACAAGCAGTGACTATTGGATGTCCATCCAACGGTCATCGTGCTTCTTCAATCTCTACCCTTCCTGCTCCATCCGCTCAACAAGTCCCGGTGGGACTGCCTGCTCCCTCCTCCATGGCCGGTTGTCTTGCTTGTGCAGCCTCACCACCGTACTCCCATTGCTGGCCTAGCCATCCCTCTACTCACTGATAACCCACAAGTATAGAGGATCACAACAGTTTTCGAGGGTAGAGTATTCAACCCAAATTTATTGATTCGACACAAGGGGAGCCAAAAAATATTCTCAAGTATTAGCAGTTGAGTTGTCAATTCAACCACACCTGGATAACTTAATATCTACAACAAAGTAGTATCGAAGTAACGATAACAGTAGCAAAATTAACAGTAGCAGTTTTGTAGTAACTGTAACAGTGGCAACGACAAAGTAACTAAGCAAAGAGCAATATTTGAAAAGCTCGTAGGCATTGGATTAGTGATGGATAAGTATGTCGGATGCGATTCATCATGTAATAGTCATAACTAGGGTAACACAGAACTAGCTCCAGTTCATCAATGTAATGTAGGCATGTATTCCGAATGTAGTCATACGTGCTTATGGAATAGAACTTGCATGACATCTTTTGTCCTACCCTCCCGTGGTAGCGGGGTCCTATTGGAAACTAAGGGATATTAAGGCCTCCTTTTAATAGAGTACCAGACCAAAGCATTAACACTTAGTGAATACATGAACTCCTCAAACTACGGTCATCACCGAGAGTGGTCCCGATTATTGTCACTTCGGGGTTGTCGGATCATAACACATAATAGGTGACTATAGACTTGCAAGATAGGATCAAGAACTCACATATATTCATGAAAACATAATAGGTTGAGATATGAAATCATGGCACTCGGGCCCTAGTGACAAGCATTAAGCATAGCAAAGTAATAGCAACATCAATCTCAGAACATAATGGATACTAGGGATCAAACCCTAACAAAACTAACATGATTACATGGTAAATCTCATCCAACCCATCACCGTCCAGCAAGCCTACGATGGAATTACTCACGCATGGCGGTGAGCAACTTGAAATTGGTGATGTAGGATGGTTGATGATGACGACGGCGACAGATTCCCCTCTCCGGAGCCACGAACGGACTCCAGATCAGCCCTCCCGAGAGAGTTCAGGGCTTGGCGGCGGCTCCGTATCGTAACACGCGATGAATCCTTCTCTCTTATTTTTTTCTTCCTGAACATGAATATATGGAGTTGGAGTTGAGGTTGGTGGAGCTCCAAGGGGCCCATGAGGCAGGGGGGGGGCGCGCCCTGGGGGGCGCACCCCCACCCTCATGGACAGGGTGTGGGGCCCCTAACGTTGATTCTTTCGCCAATATTTTATATTAATTCCAAAAAGTTGCTCTGTGGATTTTCAGGTCATTTCGAGAACTTTTATTTCTACACAAAAATAACACCATGGCAGTTCTGCTAAAAACATCATCAGTCCGAGTTAGTTCCATTCAAATCATGCAAGTTAGAGTCCAAGACAAGGGCAAAAGTGTTTGGAAAAGTAGATGCGACGGAGATGTATCAACTACCCCAAGCTTAAACATTTGCTTATCCTCAAGCAATTCAGTTGACAAACTGAAAGTGATAAAGAATAACTTTTAGAAAATCTATTTGCTATTGTTGTTGTAAATATGTAAGGCCAACATTCAAGTTTTCATCAAAGATTATGAACTAACCACATTCACAATAACACTTAGGTCCCATGTTTACTCGTATCAATGGCATAATCAACTAGCGAGCAATAATAATAAATCTCGGATGACAACACTTTCTCAAAACAATCATAATATGATATAACAAGATGGTATCTTGCTAGCCCTTTCTGAGACCGCAAAACATAAATGCAGAGCACCTCTGAAGATCAAGGACTGACTAGACATTGTAATTCATGGTAAAAGAGATCCAGTCATAGTCATACACAATATATATTAATAGCAATGCATGCAAATGATAGTGGTGCTCTGCAACGGGTGCTTTTTAATAAGAGGATGATGACTCAACATAAAAGTAAATAGATAGGCCCTCCGCAGAGGGAAGCAGGGATTTGTAGAGGTGCTAGAGCTCGATTTTGAAATAGAGATAAATAATAGTTTGGGTGGCATACTTTCATTGTCAACATAACAACTGAGAGATTTCGATATCTTCCATGCTACACACATTATAGGCGGTTCCCAAACAGAATGGTAAAGGTTATACTCCCCCTCCAGCAACAATAATCAATCCATGGCTTCCCCAAAACAACGGGTGCCTCCAACTAACAACAATCCTTGGGGAGTTTTGTTCGCAATTATTTTGATTTGATTTGATCATGAGACAGGGCATCCCGGTTACCAGCCATTTTCTCATGAGTGAGGAGCGGAGTCCACTCCTCTTGAGAATAAACCGCCTCGCATGGAAGATACAGACATCCCTAGTTGATACATGAGCTGTTCAAGCATACAAAACAGAATTTCATTTGAAGGTTTGGAGTTTGGCACATACAAATTTACTTGGAACGGCATGTAGATACCACATATAGGAAGGTATGGTGGACAAATATGGAATAACTTTGGTGTTTATGGAAGTGGATGCACGAACAGTATTCCCGCTAGGTACAAGTGAAGGCTAGCAAGAGACTAGGAAGCGACCAACTAGAGAGCGACAATAGTCATAAACATGCATTAAAATTAATGAACACTGTGTGCAAGCATGAGTAGGATATAATCCACCATGAACATAAATATCTTAGAGGCTATGTTGATTTTGTTTCAACTACATGAGTGAAGATGTGCCAAGTCAAGTCACTCGAATAATTCAAAGGAGGATACCACCCTATCATACCACATCACAACAATTTTAATAGCATGTTGGCACGCAAGGTAAACCATTATAAGCTCCTAGCTAATTAAGCATGGCATAAGCAACTATAATCTCTAATTGTCATTGCAAACATGTTTATTCATAATAGGCTGAATCAGGAACGATGAACTAATCATATTTACAAAATTAAGAGAGGTCGAGTTCATACCAGCTTCTCTCATCTCAGTCAGTCCATCATATATTGTCATTATTGCCTTTCACTTGCACGACCGAACGATGTGTTACTTTTCGAGTAGATGATTTTTCATATAAAAAACATTTTAATCCGAGTTCGTATGCAAAAGTTATGCCCATTTTACTAAATTCCACAGAGATTTTGCAAATAAAGTCGAAATTCATATTTGTAAATTTTCCCAACAACTAGACCACATATCACATGGGAAACTTATTTTCTTTTATTTTTTTGACATTTCCGTCATTTTCTTTTATTTTTTTAATCTGAAAAGGCGGTCCACAAGGGGGGTGCATTTGGTGAAATTTTCGGCCACCTAGAAAGTTAGTAATGGTGCACCTTCACAAAGTGCGTCATTACTATGTGTATGACTTGGTCAAACCTTGGTCAAAGTTAGTAATGGCGCACTTTCTATAGGTGCGCCATTACTAAGTTTGACATAGTAATGACGCACCTATGCAAAGTGCACCATTACTAAGTTTGACCAAGGTTTCACCCAGTCATACACATAGTTATGGCGTACTTCGTAAAGGTGCGCCATTACTATGTCAACTTAGTAATGACGCACCTATACAAAGTGCGCCATTACTATGTGTATGACTGGGTCAAACCTTGGTGAAACTTAGTAATGGATCCACCAGTTTTTTGAAATGGGTTGTATTTGTCCGCCACGGATTTAGAGGCTGACTTGTGGGCCTACCAGGTTGACGCAGACACAATCAGGAGATGATTGTACGTGGAGAGGATGACAGCAGGGACCCACCAAGGTCATGGCAGTATGCAAGCAAGTGCCTCCTTATTTCAAGCCAATAAAAAAATGGATCCACCTAATAGATTTCTAACATCTGGGTCCCATACCATTGTCAACGTAGTCAATAAACGAGAGAATTGCACAACGAGCGGCTGACACCAGGGACCCAACAGCTCGCCCAGTTATTTTTGTTTTGGGTTACATTGATAAATGCCACTCCAAATCTGATGATTCTGAGAAATGCCACTGCAATTTCCAATCTTTAAAAAATGCCATTTATTTTCACGTCATTTCCAGTGGCATTTTTCGAAGTCTAGAGTGGCGTTTTTCAAAGTTTGCAAATTGCAGTGGCGTTTTTCAAAGTTTGCAAAAATTGCAGTGCCATTTTTCAAAGTTTGGAAATTGCAATGGTATTTTTATGAATCGCCATAATTTGAGTGGCATTTATCTAATTTGTTTTTGATACGGAAGCGATGTGTCAACTGGGCTGTGCGGGGCACTCTGGCCTATCTAGACAGCCTTTTCTTTTATGTTTACCACAGACCAGCCCAGTAGTTTTTTTCCTGAAAATGGCTAGCCCAATTTTTTTGTGATTTGTCAAGTAAGTCTCTTTGTCAGGCCTGTTGGGCTGCAAATCTTTCAAGACAAGGAGAGCTTCATTCGGCTGGCCGAGAAAATAGCCTATCAGTAATGAGAAATGGGTTGTACATTTTTAAAACACATCAAGCCAGGAATTAGTTTCAATTTTTTTTCATTTCAGGATTTTAAATTGCATTGATTTTTATGCGTGGACAATTTTTTGGATTTTATATTGATATACATTTATTTTTAAAATCACTTTGAATGTGGCTCGAAATTTTGGTATTAAAAACAGTTCGGACCGCACCGAAATATGCAAAATTTCGTATAATTTTTTAACCGTGGCCACAATATGAGCTGTAATGCTAACAAAAAGAATATGGGCTCCAAAAAACCCTTAAGAATTAGCAAATGGGTTATAAATTATTACAAATAATGGCAGATGGGTTGTATGCTGTTTTCCACATATTTGTTGCTTTCCTAAAAAAAGGTTGACGCATAAGCAGTGACTATTGGATGTCCATCAAACGGTCATCGTGCTTCTTCAATCTCTGCTATTCCCGCTCCAGCCGCACAACAAGCCCCGACGGGACTGCCTGCTCCCTCCTCCCGCGGGGCTGTGCTACTGCGCAGGCCTCGTCTCCCCACCGTACTCCAATTGCTGGCCTAGCCATCCCTCTACTCACTGATAACCCACAAGTATAGGGGATCGCAACAGTTTTCGAGGGTAGAGTATTCAACCCAAATTTATTGATTCGACACAAGGGGAGCCAAAGTATATTTTCAAGTATTAGCAGTTGAGTTGTCAATTCAACCACACCTGGATAACTTAATATCTGCAGCAAAGTATTTAGTATCAAAGTAGTATCGAATTAACGATAACAGTAGCAAAAGTAACAGTAGCAATTTTGTAGTAATCGTAACATTGGCAACAGCAAAGTAACTAAGCAAAGAGCAATATGTGAAAAGCTCGTAGGCATTGGATCAGTGATGGTTAATTATGTCGGATGTGATTCCTCATGTAATAGTTATAACATAGGGTGACCCAGAACTAGCTCCAGTTCATCAATGTAATGTAGGCATGTATTCCGAATATAGTCATACGTGCTTATGGAAAAGAACTTGCATGACATATTTTGTCCGACCCTCCCGTGGCAGCAGGGTCCTATTGGAAACTAAGGGATATTAAGGCCTCCTTTTAATAGAGTACCAAACCAAAGCATTAACACTTAGTGAATACATGAACTCCACAAACTATGGTCATCACCGAGAGTGGTCCTGATTATTGTCATTTCGGGGTTGTCGGATCATAACACATAATAGGTGACTGTAGACTTGCAAGATATGATCAAGAACTCACATATATTCATGAAAACATAATAGGTTCAGATATGAAATCATGGCACTCGGGCCCTAGTGACAAGCACTAAGCATAGCAAAGTCATAGCAACATCAATCTCAGAACATAATGGATACTAGGAATCAAACCCTAACAAAACTAACTCAATTACATGGTAAATATCATCCAACCCATCACCGTCCAGCAATCCTACGATGGAATTACTCACGCACGGTGCTGAGCATCATGAAATTGGTGATGGAGGATGGTTGATGATGACGACGGCGACAGATTCCCCTCTTCGGAGCCCCGAACGGACCCCAGATCTGCCCTCCCGAGAGAGTTTTGGGCTTGGCGTCGGCTCTGTATCGTAAAACGCGATGAATCCTTCTCTCTTATTTTTTTCTCCCCGAATATGAATATATGAAGTTGTAGTTGAGGTCGGTGGAGCTCCAGGGGAGCCACGAGGCAGGGGGCGCACCCTAGGGGAGGCACGCCCCACCCTCGTGGACAGGGTGTGGGGCCCCTAACGTTGATTCTTTCGCCAATATTTTTTATTAATTCCGAAAACTTGCTCCGTGGATTTTCAGGTCATTCCGAGAACTTTTATTTCTGCACAAAAATAACACCATGGCAGTTCTGCTGAAAACAGTGTTAGTCCGGGTTAGTTCCATTCAAATCATGCAAGTTAGAGTCCAAGACAAAGGCAAAAGTGTTTGGAAAAGTAGATACAGCGGAGACGTATCAACTCCCCCAAGCTTAAACCTTGCTTGTCCTCAAGCAATTCAGTCGACAAACTAAAAGTGATAAAGAAAAAGTTTTACAAAATCTGTTTGCTCTTGTTGTTGTAAATATGTAAAGCCAGCATTCAAGTTTTCATCAAAGATTATGAACTAACCACATTCACTATAACACTTAGGTCCCATGTTTACTCGTATCAATGGCATAATCAACTAGCGAGCAATAATAATAAATCTCGGATGACAACACTTTCTCAAAACAATCATAATATGATATAACAAGATGGTATCTCGCTAGCCCTTTCTAAGACCGCAAAACATAAACGCAGAGCACCTCTGAAGATCAAGGACCGACTAGACATTGTAATTCATGGTAAAAGAGATCCAGTCATAGTCATACTCAATGTAAATTAATAGTAATGCATGCAAATGACAGTGGTGCTCTCCAACGGGTGCTTTTTAATAACTGGATGATGACTCAACATAAAAGTAAATAGATAGGCCCTCCACAGAGGGAAGCAGGGATTTGTAGAGGTGCCAGAGCTCGATTTTGAAATAGAGATAAATAATAGTTTGGGTGGCATAATTTCATTGTTAACAAAACAACTGAGAGAATTCAATATCTTCCATGCTACACACATTATAGGCGGTTCCCAAACAGAATGGTAAAGTTTATACTCCCCCTCCACCAACAATCATCAATCCATGGCTTCCCCGAAATAACGGCTGCCTCCAACTAACAACAATCCTTGGAGAGTTTTGTTTGCAATTATTTTGATTTGATTTGAGCATGGGACTGGGCATCCCAGTTACCAGCCATTTTCTCGTGAGTGAGGAGTGGAGTCCACTCCTCTTGAGAATAACCCGCCTCGCACGGAAGATACAGGCAACCCTAGTTGATACATGAGCTGCTCAAGCATACAAAACAGAATTTCATTTGAAGGTTTGGAGTTTGGCACATAAAAATTTACTTGGAACGGCAGGTAGATACCGCATATAGGAAGGTATGGTGGACTCATATGGAATAACTTTGGGGTTCATGGAAGTGGATGCACAAGTAGTATTCCCGCTTAGTACAAGTGAAGGCTAGCAAGAGACTGGGAAGCGACCAACTAGAGAGCGACAACAGTCATGAACATGCATTAAAATTAATCAACACTGTGTGCAAGCATGAGTAGGATATAATCCACCATGAACATAAATATCTTGGAGGCTATGTTGATTTTGTTTCAACTACATGAGTGAACATGTGCCAAGTCAAGTCAGTCGAATAATTCAAAGGAGGATACCACCCTATCATACCACATCACAACAATTTTAATAGCATGTTGGCACGCAAGGTAAACCATTATAAGCTCCTAGCTAATTAAGCATGGCATAAGCAACTATAATCTCTAATTGTCATTGCAAACATGTTTATTCATAATAGGCTGAATCAGGAACGATGGACTAATCATATTTACAAAAACAAGAGAGGTCGAGTTCATACCAGCTTCTCTCATCTCAGTCAGTCCATCATATATCGTCATTATTGCCTTTCACTTCCACGACCGAACGATGTGTAACTTTTCGAGTAGATGATTTTTCATATAAAAAACTTTTTAATCCGAGTTCGTATGCAAAAGTTATGCCCATTTTACTAAATTCCACAGAGATTTTGCAAATAAA
Organism: Aegilops speltoides; assembly: GCA_021437245.1. Lineage (NCBI taxonomy): Eukaryota > Viridiplantae > Streptophyta > Magnoliopsida > Poales > Poaceae > Aegilops > Aegilops speltoides. The sequence continues at coordinate 54,323 of JAHHZJ010003502.1, forward strand.
GTCGAAATTCATATTTGTAAATTTTCCCAACAACTAGACCACATATCACATGGGAAACTTATTTTCTTTTATTTTTTGACATTTCCATCATTTTCTTTTATTTTTTTAAACTGAAAAGGCGGTCCGGGGGGGGGGGGGGTGCATTTGGTGAAATTTTCGGCCACCTAGAAAGTTAGTAATGGTGCACCTTCACAAAGTGCGCCATTACTATGTGTATGACTTGGTCAAACCTTGGTTAAAGTTAGTAATGGCGCCCTTTGTATAGGTGCGCCATTACTAAGTTTGACATAGTAATGGCGCACCTATGCAAAGTGCGCCATTACTAAGTTTGACCAAGGTTTGACCCAGTCATACACATAGTTATGGCGCACTTTGTAAAGCCACGCCATTACTATGTCAACTTAGTAATGGCGCACCGATACAAAGTGCGCCATTACTATGTGTATGACTGGGTCAAACCTTGGTCAAACTTAGTAATGGCACACTTTTCACCGGGTGCGCCATTACTGTTTTGGTTACTAATGACGCACCTACACATGGTGTGCCATTACTATTTAGTAATGGCGCACCACATGTATAGTGCGCCATTAGTGTCCATATTGGCTATAGTTGTTTTTCTAGTAGTGGGATGTCCCGCGATGGAGGATTGTCTCCACGGATCATGAGCTTATAATGGGCTAAGTTGGGACACCACTGCAGGGTTTTAACTTTCGAGAGTCGTGCCCGCAGTTATGTGGCAGATGGGAATTTGTTAATGTCTGATTGTAGAGAACTTGATACCAGACTCGAATTAAAATACCCAAGCGCGTGTGTAACCGTGACGATCTCTTTTCGAGTGGGTCGAGAAGAGAACATGATGGTGTTATGTTTGGACGTAAGTAGTTCAGGATCACTTCTTGATCATGACTAGTTTGCGACCGTTTGCGTAGCTTCTCATCTTATTCTTGTATTTGTAAATTAGCCACCATATCATGCTTAGTCTCTACTGCAACCTCACCACTTATCCATTCCATACCCCATTAATCTTTGCTAGTCTTGATATCCCATGGTAACGGGATTGCTGAGTCCTCGTGGCTCACAGATTACTACAACAGCAGTTGCAGGTATAGGTAATGAGATGATCATGACGTGAGAGCGATGCTTGCTTGTTTTGAGTACTTCTTCTGCTTTGTCATTCAGGGGATAGGTTCCTGGTCGGCAGCCTGGGCTAGCAGGGTGGATGTCGTTTGAGTTTCTGTTTGTGTTTCATCCGTAGTCGGATGTTGCTCTTGTGTATGATGTTGATGTATTCATGTGGCAATGTTTGCCTTTTGTATGTATCCCCAACTATTATGTAATGGTATGATGTAATGACATTCACCTTGCAAAAGCGTCTACAATATGCGCTTCTATCCTTGGTGGGACCTTCTAGTTCCTTTAGGATAGGGTCGTATATTCGGCGTGACATCGCCGGACACGGATCCTCTGACTTTATAATCGCTACCATACCCTGCCATTGAGTCACCGACAGGTGGGCCCTCATGCTCTGTGGGACCCATGTATCAGTGACTTAAAGGTAGGCTAGGCCATGGCAGGGGATCCTCATCCCCTTTCGCCTATAATTACTGTTTCCCGGCCTTCTCCGGTGGCACCATCACCAAATTCGCCCTATCCACATAAGCCCCCACCGGCCTGACGTCGCTCGCCACTTATCCTTGCTCTCACCACGTCCGCCATGCCCCCGCCCATCCGCGATAGGCGACGTCAGAGGCGGTCACTGCCGGAACTAGTGTTCGGTTTTTCACCGTGTAGGACCTTGAAGTATGTCTAGAGGGGGGTGATTAGACTACTTGACCAATAAAAACTTAACATTTTCCCAATTTTAGAGTTTGGCAGATTTTAGCTACTTTAAGACAAGTCAAGCAATCATCACACAATTCAAGCAAGCATGCAAAGCGTATATAGGCAGCGGAACTTAAAGCATACAACTTGCAAGAAAGTAAAGGGAAGGGTTTGGAGGATTCAAACGCAATTGGAGACACGGATGTTCTTGGCATGGTTCCGATAGGTGGTGCTATCGTACATCCACGTTGATGGAGACTTCAACCCACGAAGGGTAACGGCTGCGCGAGTCCACGGAGGGCTCCACCCACAAAGGGTCCACGAAGAAGCAACCTTGTCTATCCCACCATGGCCGTCGCCCACGAAGGACTTGCCTCACTAGCGGTAGATCTTCATGAAGTAGGCAATCTCCTTGCCCTTACAAACTCCTTGGTTCAACTCCACAATCTTGTCGAAGGCTCCCAAGTGACACCTAGCCAATCTAGGAGACACCACTCTCCAAGAAGTAACAAATGTTGCGTTGATGATGAACTCCTTGCTCTTGTGCTTCAAATGATAGTCTCCCCAACACTCAACTCTCTCTCAATGGGTTTGGATCTGGTGGAAAGAAGATTTGAGTGGAAAGCAACTTGGGGAAGGCTAGAGATCAAGATTCATATGGTAGGAATGGAATATCTTGGCCTCAACACATGAGTAGGTGGTTATCTCTCAGAAATGGTAAGTTGGAAGTGTAGGTTCATTCTGATGGCTCTCTCCACGAATGAAGAGGAGGTGGAGGGGTATATATAGCCTCCACACAAAATCTAACCGTTACACACAATTTACCAAACTCGGTGAGACCGAATTGTTAAACTCGGTCGAACCTATTTAGTAACCTAGTGACCGTTAGTGAATTTCGGTGGGACCGACATGCATCTCGGTGAGACCGATTTGGTTAGGGTTAGGGCATAACGTAATCTCGGTAAGACCAATTTGGTAATAAGCTTTCCAGAGAGTTGGTCAGATAAACTCGGTGGGACCGATTTGCTCTTTTCGGTGAGACCAAAATGTTATAAAAAGGAAACAGAGAGTCTACATTGCAATCTCGGTGGGACCGATCGCTCACTTCGGTTAGACCGAAATGTTACGAAGGGAAACAGAGAGGTTGCAACCCCATCTCGGTGAGACCGAGATCCCTATCGGTAAGACCGATTTGCTTAGGGTTTCTGGCAGTGGCTATGACTTTTGGAATCGGTGGCGCCGGATAGGAAGTTTCGGTGTGACCGATTTTGGCTTTGGGTTTAGGTCATTTGTGGATATGGGAAAGTAGTTGAGGGTTTTGGAGCATATCACTAAGCACATGAAGCAAGAGGCTCATTAAGCAACACCTCATCCCTCCTTGATAGTACTGGCTTTTCCTATAGACTCAATGTGATCTTGGATCACTAAAATGTAAAACGAAGAGTCTTGAGCTTTTGAGCTTGAGCTAATCCTTTGTCCTTAGTATTTTGAGGGATCCACTTTCATCATCCATGCCATGCCATTCATTGAGCTTTCCTGAAATAATAGTCTTGGAATAGTATTAGCTAAGTGAGCTATATGTTGTTATTAATTACCAAAACCACCTAGGGATAGTTGCACTTTCAATCTCCCCCTTTTTGGTAATTGATGACAACATATAGATCAAAGCTTCGACAAATGATAATAAGATTGAATAACATCGTCGCTTTGAGAAGTATGTGATAAGCAAGAGCTCCCCCTAAATATGTGCATGGTTTAAAATTTTGCTTTGGACTGCAAATGCACAATGAATTAGGCTCATGGGTTACTCTTCCATGTCACATACATCTTGGTGGAGCGCTCAAAATAATAAACAATGAATACATGCACTCATCACCAAGCATAGTGAATGATCACATAAGATAGATAGGATAATATCAAGCATGCATAAGTGTAGCTTATGATCAACCACATGATCATCAATGTCTCACAGGCATAGTATCTCAACCAAAATAAAGCAAGAGAGAATAAAAGCAACACTCTCTCTCGAAGCCTATGATCTATACACTTTTCTCCCCCTTTGGCAACAAGTTACCAAAAAGTTCATAGAAAATGCATAGTGCTAGATCAACTCTCAGGCTTGATCTTCTGGTGGTGGTGTCCTGATAGCTCCTTGGACGAAGGCTTCAGTTGAAGTAGAGGGTCTTTGGAGTGGATCTTTGGAGCTGGTTGCACTAGAACTGTAGAGGCGATGGCTGGTCTTTGAAGTTGTAGCTCTAGTGTCATGCTTTGGCACTACAACTGACCTCTGGGCTCTGAGCACTCTGGCAAACACATTGGTGGTTGTCTTGCCCTTCCTCTCCCGCATGTCATCCTGCAGCTGCTCTACAACTGACTGAATCTCATTTACCTTGACATCTAGATCATAGAATTTTTGTTCCATGATTCTCTCCAGGCTCTCCTGGTTTTGAGTTAGGGTGGCCAACCCCTTCTCAATCCTTAGAGTTGATGCTATCAAGTAACCAAGCTGCTCTTGTTTGGTCTTCAAGAAATACTCAGATGCCTCCTCTTGAGTTGGCATCTTGGCAGCCTTCTCCTGTTTTGCCTTCTCCTACTTCTCCTGAGCTTGGACTGATTGTGGATCATCTTCATTCATGACAACCTCATTGTCCTCAAAGTCTGGATAAATTGGAAAATGTTCCTTATCCAGCTGATATTTCCCTATGCCCATCTTGGAGTTGATCAATTCTTGAATCTGAGGTGCATATCCACAACTCCTCTTCTGATCTGCAGCAGTCCTCTTGATTGTTTCAATGATCAGGCTCATGACTTTGAACTTCTGTGGCACATCAAACACATGCAGCATGTTGATGGCATGCCCTCTGATCATGTTATGGTCACCTGACTTGGGCAACAAAGTGTGCCTCAGAATCCAATTTATGGTTGCCAATCCTGACAGCAGATAGTGAACTGATCCAAACTTGTGAGTTTCAACTGCCTTGTCAGGAATTTCCTTGTACATGTGAGCCATTGAGTTATGACCCAACTTCTTCTTTGCATATATGTCCAAGTCATCCTCTTCTTCCTTGGGGGCATTTATTAGACTTGCCCATTCTTCATGATGAGATTGGTACCTTGTACCTTGAGACATCCACACGATTCTACCATCTGGATAAAAGTGTGCTGTGGAGTAGAACTGCATGATAACCTCATCATTCCAGTTGGTGAACTTCTGTCCAACAAAATTTTCCACTCCACAAGCAATAAAGCTCTCCTCCACTCCAGGGTAGTGCTGCTCATTCTCCCTGATGAATTTCCAGTCAACCCACCTCATATCACAAACAATGGGCTTCTTGTCCAACATAATGGTCTCATAAAAGTCCTGTTGTTCCTTTGTGTGGAACCTGTAGTCAACAACAGTCCTTCTTCTTGAAGCATATGGATCTTCCATTCTCCATAGCCTCAGCCCACGAATCCTTCACGATTCTCATGTCCTCACCACAGGATGGGCATCACCGTGATGCAGTATCTTGGGCTTGAGCTTTACGAGGACTGACCTTCTTCATCTTCATCTTCTGCAACATTGGGCACTGGGGCCTTATTCTTCTCAGCAGCTGGAATACTCCTAGTATTCCTCTTTGGAGCTTGCTTGGCCTTGGAGGCAGATTTGGGTGCATCTTTGGGCTTGGATGTTGCAGCCCCTGACTTGATTGCATCTCCCATAAGCTTAGCTGCCTTAGGAGCTGGTGCAGCATCCTCTTCCTCTTCATCAGAATCCCTTCTCATTGAGGGCTTTCCAAGGACCTTGGCAGTTGTGGTTCTAGCTCTCTTCTTTTTCTTGTCCTGATCACCATCATCCTCTGATTCAATTGTGAACTTCATGGTTGCACCAGTGGGGACTTTCTGAGGTTTTGATGGTGGTTCTTTCCTTGCAGGTGCCTCTTTGGGTTGAGCTTGGGCTAGCACTTGAGTGGACTTCCTAGCCTTTGGCATTGGAGTTCTCTTGGCAGGAACTTTCCTCTTCAGACCTGGCTTTGTGCTTTGTGCAGAGCCATACTCTTTCTTGAGCACCACATTCTTGGAAGTGGCCTCATCCTCCTCAGCTTTGTAATCCTCATCCTCTGAGTCTGAGGTTCTCTTCCTCCTTTGCCTAGTTGCAGCCTTAGGCAAGTTGCTAGGAGTACTTCTGCTCCCATCATCTGAAGTTAAGGGACTAGTGCCCTCACTCAAGTCCATCTGCTCTTGAGACCTATTTCAGGCTGTCACTCGATCGGACATCTTGCAAAAGCTCGATGCTGACCTCGTGAAGAGTTATAGATGAGATAGAAAAGATGAGCATCACAAAATGCAGAGATTTTTGCAAAAGAATGATTCAAAAGTTCAGTTTTAGTTTTCCACAGAAAGCATTTTGGATCAACCGATTTTCAAACTCGGTGATACCGAAGCAGTTTTGGAACCTAAACTGATGATCTTGGTTGGACCGAGTTTTAGTTCAGTGGCACCGAGACTGCTAGGGTTTCACAGAATCCTCAAATCGGTCGCACCGATTAGTAATTCTCGATCAGACCGAGAGTCACTAATGCAATGGCATAAGCCAAATCGGTGAGACCGAGTTTTTCAACTCGGTGGGTCCGAGATGGTTTCGGCGGAAACCTAACCCTAAAAATTTGAATCGCATCTAATCTATGGACTATTTTGACTCGATAGAAGAATCTCAATCGTGGCAAGAATCAATATGAAAACAATGTGCTAGGAATCAGACGTGGATAGCACAAAGATCAAGTCCATACCCTAACTTGGCGGTGGACTTGCTACGGCGGCAACGGCAGGGACGAATTCCGTTGACGGCGGCGAAGACCAGCGATAGGAGGCTGCTGGCGGCGAGGAGACGATCCGGAGACCACAATGGCAGAAGCGAGCTGTGCTTGTGGCGAAGGGTTTCGGAGAAATTTCCAAACTTTTGCCCGTGGCTATATATAGCCCGACCCTGTCGATGTGACCGAGTGGAACAACTCGGTGGCACTGAGATGCATAATTGTGTTCAGTTATAGCAAATCGGTGAGACCGAAAAGTTCAAATTGGTTGCACCGAGATTAAAAACTCAGATCAACTTGGTGATCTCGGTAGGACCGAAATGGAAGAATCGGTCAGACCGAGAATCACAAAGAGGTTTTGGAAGTTTAAGTCTATGACGAATCGGGGACTCCGAGTGCTCCTCACACAGAGTGGTTCGAATCTGACTTGATCAAATTTTGTGTTGTAGCATGAATAGAGTTTGAGATGAGAAAAGCATAGATAGCTAAAGAAGGTTCTTAGGCATTCTTGTCCATCCACTTGGCAAAAAGAAAAGAAACCAAGCAATCAAAACAACAAGTGGATGTCCTCTAATGAGTAAAATATGCACCAACATGCTCACACAATAAGATAGCAAATGAAATATGTGGCAAAGCATTCACAACCAATTCTAGCATCTATCAAGCAATTGGCGATGACTAGGTCATCTATATATGAGTATATTGACTTAGGAGTCAAATGAGAACATTTGATCATAGGTCATACTCATCGTTTAAGCTCAAGTGGGGTTACCACTTTTACATAATGCATTAATGTGTTCACACCATTAGAGTTGCTTTGACTCAATTCTTAGAGTTAAGCTCCCCTTAGATGTGAGATCCCCCCTTAGAGGGGTGAACTAACCTTGGGTTTTGTTGATGATGACTTCATGTAGGTGTTGAAGATGTAGATGCTCAATGTTGATGTAGATCACAATCCTTTGGAGTGTGTTGCACTTTCAACTTACCTACATGGGTTAGTCCCACAAGGAACAAACAAGAATATCCATAGACATAGAGTGATGCACACACAAGATGATGTCCATGAATTCATTAGGTTACCTTGTCCCTTGTCTTACCAACATGAGGGTTTGTGACTCCTTGAACTAGTGCAAGATGTGGAAGTTGATTGCACTTGTTCTTGCCAAAATGATATGAGTGAAGAATGTTGGTGGAGTCACCCTCAAGAACTCTCTAGTTCTTCTTCTTCGGGATCCACATCATCTTGATGGGAATCCTTGGAGTTGTAGTTGTACTAGATGAAGTAGAACTCAACGTAGTCTTGGGGACCCACTTGAACGAGGCTTTGGGTGCTTCTTCAAATGCATCAATCTCTTCTTGAAGCTTGTCCTTGCCTTTGTTCTTGTGGTCTTGTGGTGGAAGATCATCTTGAGCTTGTGTTCCCTTGAAGGAAGTAGGATCATACTTCTCGTGTTGAGGAACAAACTTCGTCTTGGGGTATTGATCTTCTTCCCACTCAACTCCATTGGCATTGAACTTTCGTTCAAAACTAACACCTTGATTCTTCCGGTGCCTTCCTTGCTTGCGTACAATTTCCTCGAATTGCTTACTCCCGGCAAGGCTCTTGTAAACACCTTTCTCTATAATTCCTTTCAATAAGCTATTTTCTTGCTCAAGTGTAACTTGGCTAAGAGAATCATTAGTGGAATCAAGAGAACTACTAGAAGCAACAATATTGGATTTGACATTATTATTGTTACTACTAGAGGAAGTATCTTTCTTGTACTTGTTACTAGACTTGACTTGAGGCATGTAAGTAGATAAGAGTAAACGCTTGGCAATATAAGAAGAACTTTTCTTGTGGAGATCATCATTGATTGCTTTTAAGAACTCATGCTCTTGCTCAAGATTGAGCTTTTCAAAGCATAACTTCTCATGAGCCCTTAAAAGTTCTCGATGATCTTCGTAGATAGTTTCATGAGCTAACTTAAGAGAGTTTAATTCTTTAGTTAGAAGCTCAATTTTCTCCTTATCATTGTCATTCGTTTTATCTTGTTTAGCATGATTAATTGACGTTTCATCATAGTATTAATCACTAGAGTTGTCAACAAGTAAATCATCATCCACAAGCAAGTCATCTTCATCACTATTGAAATCAACATACTCAGGGTGTGTTACCTTTGGACCTTTGGCCATGAAGCATCTTCCAACACCTTCATTTGGTGAATCAAATATGTCGTAGGAGTTGGTTGACACAAGTGCTAGACCGGCAACACCTTCATCTTGAGTATATTCGGAGTCGGAGTGATATCTTCTCTCGGAGTGATTGTCGAAGTCGGAGCCGGATACCCATTCACCAACATGAGCTTGATGTCTTCATTTTGTGTAGCTCCTTGATGACTTGTCCTTCCTTTCCGAATCCTTGCTTCTCCGTGATGGTCTTCGTTCATAACGATCATCTCTACTCCTCCTCTCTCTTGGTGGTGATTCTTCTCTTTTGCTCCTTCTTCTTGGAGAATCTTCTCTTCTTTTGTAGGGTGCCGTACACTCATTGGAGTAGTGTCCGGGTCTCCCACAATTGTAGCAATTTCGCTCTTGACTAGAAGATCTCTTGTCATTGTAAGACCTTGATTTGGAGCTTCTTTCTTTGCTTCTACTCTTGTAGTGAAGTTCTTCACCATTAAGCTCAATTCTTCATTGAAGGTTGGTTTCTCACTTGATGATGTGGGGGCTTCACTTGAGGCTTTGTAGGCACCACTTGACTTGTTGTGAAGTTCCTCCTTATCCTTGAGTGACATCTCATGAGCAACAATCCTTCCAATGACTTCTGTTGGCTTGAGATCTTTGTAGTTTGGCATCATTTGAATTAATGTGCACACGATATCATACTTTCCATCCAATGCTCTTAGAATCTTCTTGATGATGAATTTGTCGGTCATGTCTTCACTCCCTAAGCCGGCAATCTCATTTGTGATAAGAGCAAGCCTAGAGTACATTTCAGCGACACCTTCACCATCCTTCATTTTGAACTTGTCAAGCTGACTTTGGAGCACATCCAACTTGGATTCCTTGACGGACTCAGTACCTTCATGCATATCAATCAAAGTATCCCAAATTTCCTTTGCATTCTCAAGACAGCTGATTTTGTTGAATTCTTCAGGGCACAATCCATTGAAGATGATATCACAAGCTTGAGCGTTGTATTGCAGCATCTTCAATTCTTCCGCATTAGCTTCACGGTTTGGTTCTCTCCCATAGAAAAATTCACCTTGCAAGCCAATACGAATAATTGCCCAAACAGTGGGGTTATGTCCAAGAATATGCATTTTCATCTTATGCTTCCAACTAACAAAATTAGTACCATCAAATTAAGGACCTCTATGGTGATAATTTCCCTCGCTAGACGCCATACTCTCCTAGGTTGTGAAACCAAGGCTATGACCACCAAAAGCTATGGAAATCAAAGCAAATGGAGACCAAAGCTCTGATACCAATTGTAGGACCTTGAAGTATGTCTAGATGGGGGGGGGTGATTAGACTACTTGACGAATAAAAACTTAACCTTTTCCCAATTTTAGAGTTTGGCAGATTTTAGCTACTTTAGGACAAGTCAAGCAATCATCGCACAATTCAAGCAAGCATGCAAAGAGTATATAGGCATCGGAAATTAAAGCATACAACTTGCAAGAAAGTAAAGGGAAGGGTTTGGAGGATTCAAACGCAATTGGAGACACGGATGTTCTTGGCATGGTTCTGATAGGTGGTGCTATCGTACATCCACGTTGATGGAGACTTCAACCCACGAAGGGTAACGGCTGCGCGAGTCCACGGAGGGCTCCACCCACAAAGGGTCCACGAAGAAGCAACCTTGTCTATCCCACCATGGCCGTCGCCCACGAAGGACTTGCCTCACTAGCGGTAGATCTTCACGAAGTAGGCGATCTCCTTGCCCTTACAAACTCCTTGGTTCAACTCCACAATCTTGTCGGAGGCTCCCAAGTGACACCTAGCCAATCTAGGAGACACCACTCTCCAAGAAGTAACAAATGTTGCGTTGATGATGAACTCCTTGCTCTTGTGCTTCAAATGATAGTCTCCCCAACACTCAACTCTCTCTCAATGGGTTTGGATCTGGTGGAAAGAAGATTTGAGTGGAAAGCAACTTGGGGAAGGCTAGAGATCAAGATTCATATGGTAGGAATGGAATATCTTGGCCTCAACACATGAGTAGGTGGTTCTCTCTCAGAAATGGTAAGTTGGAAGTGTAGGTTCGTTCTGATGGCTCTCTCCACGAATGAAGAGGAGGTGGAGGGGTATATATAGCCTCCACACAAAATCTAACTGTTACACACAATTTACCAAACTCGGTGAGACCGAATTGTTAAACTCGGTCGAATCGATTTAGTAAACCTAGTGACCGTTAGTGAATTTCGGTGGGACCGACATGCATCTCGGTGAGACCGATTCGGTTAGGGTTAGGGCATAACGTAATCTCGGTAAGACCGATTACACAAACTCGCTGAGACTGATTTGGTAATAAGCTTTCCAGAGAGTTGGTCAGGTAAACTCGGTGGAACCGATTTGCTCTTTTCGGTGAGACCGAAATGTTACAAAAAGGAAACAGAGAGTCTACATTGCAATCTCGGTGGGACCGATCGCTCACTTCGGTTAGACCGAACGCGTTAAGGGAAACAGGGAGATTGCAACCCCACCTCGGTGAGACCGAGATCCCTATCGGTAAGACCGATTTGCTTAGGGTTTGTGGAAGTGGCTATGACTTTTGGAATCGGTGGCGCCAGATAGGAAGTTTCGGTGTGACCGATTTTGGCTTTGGGTTTAGGTCATTTTTGGATATGGGAAAGTAGTTGAGGGTTTTGGAGCATATCACTAAGCACATGAAGCAAGAGGCTCATTAAGCAACACCTCATCCCTCCTTGATTGTATTGGCTTTTCCTATAGACTCAATGTGATCTTGGATCACTAAAATGTAAAATGAAGAGTCTTGAGCTTTTGAGCTTGAGCCAATCCTTTGTCCTTAGTATTTTGAGGGATCCACTTTCATCATCCATGCCATGCCATTCATTGAGCTTTCCTGAAATAATAGTCTTGGAATAGTATTAGCTCAATGAGCTATATGTTGTTATTAATTACCAAAACCACCTAGGGATAGTTGCACTTTCACACCGGAAGGCAGATGGAGGGAGGAGGCATTCTATTGGTCTTTAGATGGCAATGCGGAGTATGAGGAGATGTTGGAGCGCAACCGCCTGGCGAAGGAGCAGCGTATCGCTGATTTGCTCCGCCAGCAAGACATGGAGCAGCAGCGCACCGACGCTCTGAGTCGCGAGCAGAGTGCCCGCAACTAGGCCGACTATGTGGAGGCTGGCGCCCGACAAATAGCCCTGGAGGCTGTCGGGCACGCACGTGTTCGTGACGCCGAATTTCACTACCAGCCTGTCAAGTGGGTTTCCCGCTTAGAAGCCTTAGTTTTGGTGGACCATGCCAGCATGGAAAGGGCGAACGTGCGCGAGCAACGCGCCCTATCGCACCTCTGCCAAGCCCGATGCAAGGCAGAGGACGCCTGTGCCAGCGTTTAGCATGTACCGCAGATGGTGGCCAGCATCGTCTAGTTAGCTAAGAGTAAGTTAGTACTTGTACACTACTAGAGTATTAGTGGGAGTAGATAGTTAACTTGGCTATGATGGTTGTCAACGTGGAAGTTTAGTACTCTATATCTGGATCAGACCTGTTACTTTGCTCTGAATGTTGAAATTTCTGTTCGAACGTATGGAATGGGCTGTTATTTTTTTAAATGTGTTGTATTTGTCCGCCACGGGTTTAGAGGCTGACTTGTGGGCCTACCAGGTTGACGCGGACACAATCAGGAGATGATTGTACGTGGAGAGGATGACAGCAGGGACCCACCAAGGTCATGGTAGTATGCAAGCAAGTGCCTCCTTATTTCAAGCCAATAAAAAAATGGATCCACCTAATAGATTTCTGACATCTGGGTCCCATGCCATTGTCAGCGTAGTCAATAAACGAGAGAATTGCATAAAGAGCGGCTGACACAAGGGACCCAGCAGCTCGCCCAGTTATTTGTGTTTTGGGTTAATTTGATAAATGCCACTCCAAATCTGGTGATCCCGAGAAATGCCACTACAATTTCCACACTTTGAAAAATGCCATTTCATGCCATTTCCAGTGGCATTTTTCGAAGTCTGTAGTGGCGTTTTTCAAAGTTTGCACATTGCAGTGGCATTTTTCAAAGTTTGCAAAAATTGCAGTGCCATTTTTCAAAGTTTGGAAATTGCAGTGGCATTTTTATGAATTGCCAAAATTGGAGTGGCATTTATCTAATTTGTTTTTGATACGGAAGCGGGGTGTCAACTGGGCTGTGCGGGGCACTCTGACCTATCTAGACAACCTTTTCTTTTATGTTTACCACAGACCAGCCCAGTAGTTTTTTCTTTCTGAAAATGGCTAGCCCAGTTTCTTTTATGTGCTTTGTCAGGCCTGTTGGGTTGCAAATCTTTCAAGACGAAGAGAGCTTCATTCGGCTGGCCGAGAAAATGGCCTATCAGTAACGAGTTGTACATTTTTAATACACATCAAACCGGGAATTAGTTTCAAATTTCTTTTTTTATATTTCAAGATTTTAAATTGCATTGATTTTTATGCATGGACAATTTGTTGGATTTTATAGTGATATACATTTACTTTTAAAATCAGTTTGAATGTGACTCGAAATTTCGGGATTAGAAACAATTCGGACCACATCGAAATATGCCAAATTTGTAAAATTTTTTAACCGTGGCCACTATATGAGCTGTAATGCTAACAAAAAGAATATGGGATCCAAAAAACCCTTAAGAATTAGCAAATGGGTTGTAAATTATTACAAATAATGGCAGATGGGTTGTATGCTATTTTCCACAGATTTGAGGCTTACCTAAAAAAAGGTTGACGCACAAGCAGTGACTATTGGATGTCCATCCAACGGTCGTCGTGCTTCTTCAATCACTGCTCTTCCTGCTCCAGCCGCTCAACAAGCCCCGACGGGACTGCCTGCTCCCTCCTCCCGCGGCCGGCTGTGCTGCCGCGTAGGCCTCACCGCCCCACCATACTCCCATTGCTGGCCTAGCCATGCCTCTACTCACTGATAACCCACAAGTATAGGGGATCGCAATAGTTTTCGAGGGTGGAGTATTCAACCCAAATTTATTGATTCGACACAAGGGGAGCCAAAGAATATTCTCAAGTATTAGCAGTTGAGTTGTCAATTCAACCACACCTCGATAACTTAATATCTGCAACAAAGTATTTAGTAGCATAGTAGTATCGAAGTAAGGATAACAGTAGCAAAAGTAACAATAGCAGTTTTGTAGTAATCGTAACAGTGGCAACGACAAAGTAACTAAGCAAAGAGCAATATGTGAAAAGCTCGTAGGCATTGGATCAGTGATGGATAATTATGTCGGATGCGATTCCTCATGTAATAGTTATAACATAGGGTGACACAGAACTAGCTCCAGTTCATCAATGTAATGTAGGCATGTATTCTAAATATAGTCATACGTGCTTATGGAAAAGAACTTGCATGACATCTTTTGTCCTACCCTCCCATGGCGGCGGGGTCCTATTGGAATCTAAGTTATATTAAGGCCTCCTTGAAAGTGCAACTATCCCTAGGTGGTTTTGGTAATTCCTAACAACATATATCCCATTGAGGTAATGCTACTTCAAGATAAATATTTCAGGAAAGCTCAATGATTGGCATGGCATGGATGAGAAAAGTGGATCCCTCAAAATACTAAGGACAAAAGGATTGGCTCAAGCTCAAAGCACAAGACTCTACATTTTCTAGTTTAGTGATCCAAGATCACATTGAGTCTATAGAAAAAGCCAATACTATCAAGGAGGGATGAGGTGTTGCTTAATGTCTTTCTTGCTCAAAATGCTTTGTGATATGCTCCAAAAGGCCTCAACTACTTTCTCACATACACATATGAGCTAAACCAAAAATCCAACTCGGCCCCACCGATTTTTCCAATCCGGCGCCACCAAGTTCACATGTCATAGCCACTGCCACAAACCCTAGGCAAATCGGTCTCACCGATAGGGATCTCGGTCTCACCGAGATGGGGTTGTAATCTCTCTGTTACCCTTCGTAACGTTTTGGTCTTACCGAGATGAGCGAATCGGTCCCACCGAGATTACAGTGCAAACTCTATGTTTCCTTTTCGTAACGTTTCGGTCTTACCGAGATGAGCGAATCGATCCCACCGAGTTTGCCTGACCAACCCTCTATGTTTCCATTACCAAAATCAGTCTCGCCGAGTTTGTGTAATCGGTCTCACCGAGATTACGTTATGCCCTAACCCTAACCATATCGGTCCTACCGAGTTGCATGTCGGTCCCACTGATAATCCTAACGGTCACATGATTTGCTAAATCGATCCGGCCGAGTTTCTCAATTCGGTCCCACCAAGATTGGTAAGTTGTGTGTAACGGTTAGATTTTGTGTGGAGGCTATATATACCCCTCCACCCACTCTTCATTCGTGGTGAGAGCCATCAGAACATGCCTACACTTCCAACATACATTTTCTGAGAGAGAACCACCTACACTTGTGTTCATACCAAGATATTCCTTTCCTACCATATGAATCTTGATCTCTAGCCTTCCCCAAGTTGCTTTCCACTCAAATATTCTTTCCACCAAATCCAAACCCATTGAGAGAGAGTTGAGTGTTGGGGAGACTATCATTTGAAGCACAAGAGCAAGGAGTTCATCATCAACGCACCATTTGTTACTTCTTGGAGAGTGGTGTCTCCTAGATTGGCTAGGTGTCACTTGGGAGCCTCCGACAAGATTGTGGAGTTGAACCAAGGAGTTTGTAAGGGCAAGGAGATCGCCTACTTCGTGAAGATCTACCGCTAGTGAGGCAAGTCCTTCGTGGGCGACGGCCATGGTGGGATAGACAAAGTTGCTTCTTCGTGGGTGGAGCCCTCCGTGGACTCTCGCAGCCGTTACCCTTCGTGGGTTGAAGTCTCCATCAACGTGGATGTACGATAGCACCACCTATCGGAACCACGACAAAAACATCCGCGTCTCCTATTGCGTTTGCACTCTCCAAACCCTTCCCTTTACATTCTAGCAAGTTGCATGCTTTACTTTCTGTTGCTCATATACTCTTTGCATGCTTGCTTGAATTGTGTTAAGATTGCTTGAACCATGCTAAGTGGCTAAAATCGGCCAAGAACTAAAATTGGGAAAAGGATAGATTTTTATTTGGTCAAGTAGTCTAATCACCCCCCCTTTAGACATACTTTCGATCCTACAAGTGGTATCAAAGCTTTGGTCTCTATTTGCTTTGATCTCCATAGCTTTTGGTGGTCATAGCCTTGGTTTCACAACCTAGGAGAGTATGGTGTCTAGTGAGGGAAATTACCATCGTAGAGGTCCTTACTTTGATGGTACTAATTTTGCTAGTTGGAAGCATAAGATGAAAATGCATATTCTTGGACATAACCCCGCCGTTTGGGCTATTGTGTGTATTGGCTTGCAAGGTAAATTCTTTGATGGGAGAGAACTGAACCGTGAAGCTACCGCGGAAGAGTTGAAGATGCTGCAATACAACGCTCAAGCTTGTGATATCCTCTTCAACGGACTGTGCCCCGAAGAATTCAACAAAATTAGTCGTCTTGAGAATGCAAAGGAAATTTGGGATACTTTGATTGATATGCATGAAGGTACCGACTCCATCAAGGAATCCAAATTGGATGTGCTTCAAAGTCAGCTTGACAAGTTCAAAATGAAGGATGGTGAAGGTGTCGCTGAAATGTACTCTAGGCTTGCTCTTATCACAAATGAGATTGCCGGCTTAGGAAGTGAAGAGATGACCGACAAATTCATCATCAAGAAGATCCTAAGAGCTTTGGACGGAAAATATGATACCGTGTGCACATTGATCCAAATGATGCCAAATTACAAAGATCTCAAGCCAACGGAAGTCATTGGAAGAATTGTTGCTCATGAGATGTCACTCAAGGATAAGGAGGAGCTCCACAACAAGTCAACTGGTGCCTACAAAGCCTCATGTGAAGCTCCCACATCATCAAGTGATAAACAAACCTTCAATGAAGAATTGAGCCTAATGGTGAGGAATTTCAACAAGTTCTACAAGAGTAGAAGTAAGGAAAGAAGTTCCAAGTCAAGGTCCTACAATGACAAAAGATCTTCTAGTTGTGAGCATAATTGCTACAATTGTGGAAGACCCGGACACTATTCCAATGAGTGTACGACACCCTACAAAAGAAGAGAAGATTCTCCAAAAAGAAGAAGTAGAAGAGAAGAATCACCATCAAGAGAGAGAAGGAGTAGAGATGACCGTTATGAACGAAGAACTGAAGGAAATATGCCCTAGAGGCAATAATAAAGTTATTATTTATTTCCTCATATCATGATAAATGTTTATTATTCATGCTAGAATTGTATTACCCGGAAACATAATACATGTGTGAATACATAGACAAACATAATGTCACTAGTGTGCCTGTACTTGACTAGCTCATTAATCAAAGATGGTTCTGTTTCCTAACCACAGACATGTGTTGTTATTTGATTAACGGGATCACATCATTAGGAGAATGATGTGATTGACTTGACCCATTCCGTTTGCCTAGCACTTGTCGTTTAGTATGTTGCTATTGATTTCTTCATGACTTATACAAAGTTCCTACAACTATGAGATTATGCAACTCCCGATTACCAGAGGAACACTTTTTGTGCTACCAAATGTCACAACGTAACTGGGTGATTATAAAGTAGCTCTACAGGTGTCTCCGAAGGTACATGTTGAGTTGGCGTATTTAAAAATTAGGTTTTGTCACTCCGATTGTCGGAGAGGTATCTCTGGGCCCTCTCGGTAATGCACATCACTATAAGCCTTGCAAGCAATGTAGCTAATGAGTTAGTTACGGAATGATGCATTACATAACGAGTAAAGAGACTTGCCGGTTAACGAGATTGAACTAGGTATTGGATACCGACGATCGAATCTCGGGCAAGTAACATACCGATGACAAAGGGAACAACGTATGTTGTTATGCGGTTTGACTGATAAAGATCTTCGTGGAATATGTAGGAGCCAATATGAGCATCCAGGTTCCACTATTGGTTATTGACCGGAAACAGTTCTAGGTCATGTCTACATAGTTCTCGAACCCGTAGGGTCCGCACGCTTAATGTTATGATGACAGTTTTATTATGAGTTTATAAGTTTTGATGTACCGATGGTTGTTCGGAGTCCCGGATGTGACCACGGACATGACGAGGAGTCTCGAAATGGTCGAGACATAAAGATTGATATATTAGACGACTATATTCGGACACAGGAAGTATTTCGGGTGATTTCGGAGAAAACCGGAGTGCCGGAGGGGTTACCGGAACCCCACGGGGAAGTATTGGGCCTTAGTGGGCCTGAGGGGAGAGAGAGGGCAGCAGCCCAGGAGGTGGCGCCCCCTCATGGGGAGTCCGAACTGGACTAGGGGAAGGGGCGCGGCCCCTCTTTCCCTCTCCCTCTCCCTCTCTTTCCTTCCCCCTTCCTCCTTCCTAGTTGGACTAGGAAAGGGGAGTCCTACTCCCACTAGGAGGACGACTCCCCCCTCCTTGGCGCGCCCCCTAGGGCCGGCCGGCCTCCCCCCTTGCTCCTTTATATACGGGGGCAGGGGCACCTCTAGACACACAAGTTGATCTTCGTGATCGTTCCTTAGCTGTGTGCGGTGCCCCCCTCCACCATATTCCACCTCGGTCATATTGTTGCGGTGCTTAGGTGAAGCCCTGCGTCGGTAGAACATCATCACCGTCACCACACCGTCGTGCTGACAGAACTCATCCCCGACACCCTGCTGGATCGGAGTCCGGGGATCGTCATCGAGCTGAACGTGTGCTGAACTCGGAGGTGCCGTACGTTCGGTACTCGGATCGGTTGGATCGTGAAGACGTACGACTACATCAACCGCGTTGTCATAACGCTTCCGCTTATGGTCTACGAGGGTATGTGGACAACACTCTCCCCTCTCGTTGCTATGCATCACCATGATCTTGCGTGTGCGTAGGAATTTTTTTGAAATTACTACGTTCCCCAACAGTGGCATCAGAGCCAGGTTTTATGCGTAGATGTCATATGCACGAGTAGAACACAAGTGAGTTGTGGGCGATACAAGTCATACTGCTTACTAGCATGTCATACTTTGGTTCAGCGGTATTGTGAGATGAAGTGGCCCGGACCGACATTACGCGTACGCTTACGCGAGACTGGTTTCACCGTTACGAGCACTCATGCTTAAAGGTGACTGGCGGTGTCTGTCTCTCTCACTTTAGTTGAACCGAGTGTGGCTACGCCCGGTCCTTGCGAAGGTTAAAACAACACTAACTTGACGAACTATTGTTGTGGTTTTGATGCGTAGGTAAGAACGGTTCTTGCTCAGCCCATAGAAGCCACGTAAAATTTGCAACAACAAAGTAGAGGACATCTAACTTGTTTTTGCAGGGCATGTTGTGATGTGATATGGTCAAGACGTGATGCTATATTTTATTGTATGAGGTGATCATGTTTTGTAACCAAAGTTATCGGCAACTGGCACGAGCCATATGGTTGTCGCTTTATTGTATGAAATGCAAACGCCCTGTAATTGCTTTACTTTATCACTAAGCGGTAGCGATAGTCGTAGAAGCAATAGATGGCGTAACGACAACGATGCTACGATGGAGATCAAGGTGTCGCGCTGGCGACGATGGTGATCACGACGGTGCTTCAAAGATGGAGATCACAAGCACATGATGATGATGGCCATATCATATCACTTATATTGATTGCATGTGATGTTTATCCTTTATGCATCTTATCTTGCTTTGATTGATGGTAGCATTTTAAGATGATCTCTCACTAAATTATCAAGAAGTGTTCTCCCTGAGTATGCACCGTTGCGAAAGTTCTTCGTGCTGAGACACCATGTGATGATCGGGTGTGATAGGCTCTACGTTCAAATACAACGGGTGCAAAATAGTTGCACACGCAGAATGCTCAGGTTAAACTCGACGAGCCTAGCATATACAGATATGGCCTCGGAACACGGAGACCGAAAGGTCGAACGTGAATCATATAGTAGATATGATCAACATAGAGATGTTCACCATTGAAACTACTCCATCTCACGTGATGATCGGACATGGTTAGTTGATTTGGATCACGTGATCACTTAGATGACTAGAGAGATGTCTGTCTATGTGGGAGTTCTTAAGTAATATGATTAATTGAACTTAAATTTATCATGAACTTAGTACCTGATAGTATTTTGCTTGTCTATGTTTGTTGTAGATAGATGGCTCGTGCTGTTGTTCCGTTAAATTTTAATGCGTTCCTTGAGAAAGCTAAGTTGAAAGATGATGGTAGCAATTACAATTTGGGTCCGTAACTCGAGGATTATCCTCATTGATGCACGGAAGAATTACGCCCTGGAAGCACCGCTGGGTGTGCCTGCTCGCAGATGCAATCGACGACGTTAAGAACATCTGGCAGAGCAAAGTCGATGACTACTCGATAGTTCGATTGTGCCATGCTTTACGGCTTAGAACCGGGTCTTCAACGACATTTTGAGCGTCATGGAGCATATGAGATGTTCCAGAGTTGAAGTTAATATTTCAAGCAAATGCCAGATTGAGAGATATGAAGTCTCCAATAAGTTCTATAGCTGTAAGATGGAGGAGAATAGTTCTTCGGTGAACAAATACTAAAATGTGCAGGAATAATCACTTGATTCAACGGGATTTAATCTTCCGATGATAGTGTCATTGGCGTAATTCTTCAATCATCGCCACCAAGCTACAAGAGCTTCGTGATGAACTATAATATGCAAGGGATGGACAAGACTATTCGAGCTCTTCGCAATGCTAAAATCTGCGGAGGTAGAAATCAAGAAGGAGCATCAAGTGTTGATGGTCAACAAGACCACCAATTTCAAGAAAAGGGCAAAGGGAAGAAGAAGGGAACTTCAAGAAGAACAGCAAACAAGTTTCTACTCAAGAGAAGAAACCCAAGTCCGGACCTAAGCACGAGGCCGAGTGCTTCTACCGCAAGCGATCGACATCGAAGCGGAACTACCCCAAGTATTTGGCGGATAAGAAGGATGGCAAAGTGAACAAAGGTATATGTGATATACATGTTATTGATGTGTACCTTACTAATGCTCGCAGTAGTACCTAGGTATTTGATACTGGTTCTGTTGCTAATATATGCAACTCAAAACAGGGACTACGGATTAAGAGAAGGTTGGCTAAGGACGAGGTGACGATGCGCGTGGGAAATGGTTCCAAAGTCGATGTGATCGCGGTCGGCACGCTACCTCTACATCTACCATCGGGATTAGTTTTAGACCTAAATAATTGTTATTTGGTGCCAGCGTTGAGCATGAACATTATATCTGGATCTTGTTTGATGCGAGACGGTTATTCATTTAAATAAGAGAATAATGGTTGTTCTATTTATATGAGTAATATCTTTTATGGTCATGCACCCTTGAAGAGTGGTCTATTTTTATTGAATCCTGATAGTAGTGATACACACATTCATAATGTTGAAGCCAAAAGATGTAGAGTTGATAATGATAGTGCAACTTATTTGTGGCACTACCGTTTAGGTCATATTGGTGTAAAGCGCATGAAGAAACTCCATACTGATGGACTTTTGGAATCACTTGATTATGAATCACTTGGTACTTGCAAACCGTGCCTCATGGGCAAGATGACTAAAACGCCATTCTCCGGAACTATGGAGCGAGCAACTGATTTATTGGAAATCATACATACTGATGTAGGTGGTCCAATGAATATTGAGGCTCGCGGCAGGTATCATTATTTTCTCACCTTCACAGATGATTTGAGCAGATATGGGTATATCTACTTGATGAAACACAAGTCTGAAACATTTGAAAAGTTCAAAGAATTTCAGAGTGAAGTGGAAAATCATCGTAACAAGAAAATAAAATTTCTACGATCCGATCGTGGAGGAGAATATTTGAGTTACGAGTTTGGTTTACATTTGAAACAATGCGGAATAGTTTTGCAACTCACGCCACCCGGAACACCACAACGAAATGGTGTGTCCGAACATCGTAATCGTACTTTACTAGATATGGTGCGATCTATGATGTCTCTTACTGATTTACCGCTATCGTTTTGGGGTTATGCTTTAGAGACGGCTGCATTCACGTTAAATATGGCACCATCAAAATCCGTTGAGACGACGCCTTATGAAGTTGTCGTTTCTTAAAGTTTGGGGCTGCGATGCTTATGTGAAGAAACTTCAACCAGATAAGCTCAAACCCAAATCGGAGAAATGTGTCTTCATAGGATACCCAAAAGAGACTATTGGGTACACCTTCTATCACAAATCTGAGGGCAAGATTTTCATTGCTAAATTCAGATCCTTTCTAGAGGAGTTTCTCTCGAAAGAAGTGAGTGGGAGGAAAGTAGAACTTGATGAGGTAACTGTACCTGCTCCCTTATTGGAAAGTAGTTCATCACAAGAACCGGTTCCTGTGACAACTACACCAATTAGTGAGGAAGCTAATGATATTGATCATTAAACTTCAGATCAAGTTTCTACTAAACCTCGTAGGTCAACCATAGTAAGATCCGCACCAGAGTGGTACGGTAATCCTATTCTGGAAGTCATGTTACTTGACCATGATGAACCTACGAACTATGAGGAAGCGATGATGAGCCCAGATTCCGCAAAATGGCTTGAAGCCATGAAATCTGAGATGGGATCCATGTATGAGAACAAAGTATGGACTTTGGTTGACTTGCCCGATGATCGGCAAGCCATTGAGAATAAATGGATCTTCAAGAAGAAGATCGACGCCGATGGTAATGTAATCGTCTACAAAGCTCGACTTGTTGCGAAAGGTTTTCACAAGTTCAAGGGTTGACTATGATGAGACTTTCTCACCAGTAGCGATGCTTAAGTCGTCGAATCATGTTAGCAATTGCGCATTTTATGATTATGAAATTTGGCAAATGGATGTCAAAACTGCATTCTGAATGGATTTCTAGAAGAAGAGTTGTATATGATGCAACCGGAAGGTTTTGTCGATCCAAAAGGTGCTAACAAAGTGTGCAAGATCCAGCGATCCATTTATGGACTGGTGCAAGCATCTCGGAGTTGGAATAAACGCTTTGATAGTGTGATCAAAGCATATGGTTTTATCTGAGACTTTTGGAGAAGCCTTGTATTTACAAGAAAGTGAGTGGGAGCTCTGTAGCATTTCGATATTATATGTAGATGACATATTGTTAATTGGAAATGATATAGAATTTTGGATAGCATAAAGGGATACTTGAATAAAAGTTTTTTAATGAAAGACCTCGGTGAAGCTGCTTACATATTGGGCATCAAGATCTATAGAGATAGATCAAGACGCTTAATTGGACTTTCACAAAGCACATACATTGATAAAGTTTTGAAAAAGTTCAAAATGGATCAGAAAAGAAAGGGTTCTTGCTCAGATTACAAGGTGTGAAGTTGAGTCGGACTCAATGCCCGACCACAGCAGAAGATAGAGAGAAAATGAAAGATGTTCCTATGCTTCAGCCATAGGCTCTATCATGTATGCAATCTGTGTACCAGACCGACGTATGCTTAGTAATAAGCATGGCAGGTAGGTACCAAAGTAATCCAGAGTGGATCACTGGACAGCGTCAAGAACATCTGAAATACGAAAAGGACTAAGGATATGTTTCTCGTTTATGGAGGTGACAAAGAGCTAGTCGTAAATGGTTACGTCGATGCAAGCTTTTTCACTGATCTGGACGATTCTAAATCGCAAACCGGATACGTGTTTTTATTAAACAATGGAGCTGTAAGTTGGTGCAGTTCTGAACAAAGCGTCCTGGCGGGATCTACATGCGAGGCAGAGTACATAGCTGCTTCGGAAGCATTAAATGAAGGAGTCTGGATGAAGGAGTTCATTTCCGATCTAGGTGTCATACCTAGTGCATCGAGACCAATGAAGATCTTCTGTGACAATACTGGTGCAATTGCCTTGGCAAAAGAATCCAGATTTCACAAGAGGACCAAGCACATCAAGAGACGCTTCAATTCCATCCAGGACCAAGTCCAGGTGGGAGACATAGAGATTTGCAAGATACATACGGATCTGAATGTTGCAGACCTGTTGACTAAGCCTCTTCCACGAGCAAAACATGATCAGCACCAAGACTCAATGGGTGTTAGAATCATTACTGTGTAATCTAGATTATTGACTCTAGTGCAAGTGGGAGATTGAAGGAAATATGCCCTAGAGGCAATAATAAAGTTATTATTTATTTCCTCATATCATGATAAATGTTTATTATTCATGCTAGAATTGTATTACCTGGAAACATAATACATGTGTGAATACATTGACAAACATAATGTCACTAGTGTGCCTCTACTTGACTAGCTCATTAATCAAATATGGTTATGTTTCCTAACCATAGACATGTGTTGTCATTTGATTAACGAGATCACATCATTAGGAGAATGATGTGATTGACTTGACCCATTCCGTTACCCTAGCACTTGATCGTTTAGTATGTTGCTATTGCTTTCTTCATGACTTATACAGAGTTCCTACAACTATGAGATTATGCAACTCCTGTTTACCAGAGGAACACTTTGTGTGCTACCAAATGTCACAACGTAACTGGGTGATTATAAAGGAGCTCTACAGGTGTCTCCGAAGGTACATGTTGAGTTGGCGTATTTCGAGATTAGGTTTTGTCACTCCGATTGTCGGAGAGGTATCTCTGGGCCCTCTCGGTAATGCACATCACTATAAGCCTTGCAAGCAATGTAGCTAATGAGTTAGTTATGGAATGATGCATTACGTAACGAGTAAAGAGACTTGCCGGTTAACGAGATTGAACTAGGTGTTGGATACCGATTGTCGGTGTACTAAAGTAGGGGTACCTTAGTATCCCGAACTTGTGCACGGGCAGTCGCAGCGTCCCGCGGCAAGGCTTGCCGGGTGCCCGCCAAGATCCTCCATAGTTCCTATTGATGCCATTCAAGAACAAAGTGTTTTAACTAAGAAGACAAGACTCCGGCAAGAGGAGCTTGCCGGGAAGGACAAGGCCCCGGCAAGAGGAGCTTGCCGGGAAGGCCAACCAAGGCACTTCAAAGAACTTGCATGACGCGCCGCTGGCGCCCGGCAAGACCCGACGAGGGACAAGCTTTGGTGCGACAAGACAACGATCAAGGCAAGGTGCTTGCAGCGGCGCGGCTACCACTCGCGCCACGCCCAAAGACACTGCCGACGTGTCGCCTCGAGACCACTCGAGGCACACGGGCGGAAGGCTGTGCAGCCAAGCGTGCGAGGTGGCAAGTGGAGATGACGAGAAGGCCATCGTGGCAGCGGTGGCGCCCTAACGGTCGCTTTCAAGCCTTTGTTTAGGCGGCGCGACGGGCATTAAATGCTCTTGTCCCCTACCGTCAGAGTTAGGTAGGGTGCACTGTAGATAGCAGTTGTACCAACCACCCTTTTTTACATTTGTACCCTTGACTGCGTTGCCACCTGTCGGTGACCCCTTGTGCCTATAAAAGGAGGCCCATGCGCAACGTAGAGGGGGTTCGACTCATTCGAAACTACACCATTCTCAAGCTCTCGAGCAAGAACAAAATACAACCACAAAGCAGCAGTAGGAGTACTATCTCTCCGGAGAGCTCCGAAGCTGGGTAAAAATCCCTCGCGTGCTCCGCCTCGATCCGCTCTTCGTGCGCCCTCCGCTCCCTGCCGGACCGAAAAGGGGCCCTGCCCCATAGGTGTTTGTTTCCCACGACATCTTTGGCGCGCCAGGTAGGGGGCGTCGAGGTTGTGTGAACCCGATCCGGCGTTCACGCGAGCTAGTTCATCATCATCTTCATCGACATGCCACCAAAGAAGAAGGCTTTGGAGGTGGCTACTCCGACCGCGTCGATCCCACCGCCACCGGAGCAAACGGGCGGTGGGGTGGACGCCGGCGGAGGAGCGGGCGCTGATGAGGGAGCTCACATCGTTACCAGATCCAAGGACAAGGCCCCGCAGACTTCGGCATCCGTACACGCACCGCGCCCATCTCAGGAGGCGCGGGATCGACAGCGTCATGGTGCTCGCAACACCGTACTCGCATTAGAACAAGGCCAAGCTGGTGGATCTCAGGGCGTTCAAGACCAGCATGCACGCCAGCATGCTGGCACGAGTGAAGTACGGTCGCCTGGACGGGGTACTGCTCCTTCCAACCCAGTTGGAAGTCCGAGCATATCCCGCTCCTCGCGCCGTTCACCGCCACCACCGAAGACTTCAGAAGAAGCGTTGGCCCGAGCTCAACTACTCCTGGATTACCCTCCAATGGCGGACAAGATCGACGATTGGAGGGCCACTATACAGAGCCTCATCAGCTTCGCCAACGGTGACACTCCACGGCAGCCAGCTACATGGCAGCCGCGGCAAGACGCCCAGACGTGAGCTGATGGCGACAAGACCGGTGGCGGTGCAACCACCGTGCACTCCCCGCCCCGAAGGCCAAGATCGCCGACTCGCCGGATCAACCACGACACCGACTCCACGGCGTCATCAGATCCACGAGCTCGTCGCGATCAACGCCAAGTTCTTCAAGAACGACAGCACGAAGACGCTCGCACCCGCATCGAGCGTCGAAGAGAAGCGCGGCGTCAATCAGACCAGCGCGCTGGGCCCGCTGTTGACATGCATGCGCCAGGAGAACCAGGCGACTTGCCGTACGCGGTAGGCTGCCCTGCGTTCACTCGAAGCTGCGGCAAGTCCGAGGGCCCAGACTAAGAACTTCAAGCCGATGTACCGGAGAAGTACGATGGCAGGTTGCATCCGTCGGAGTTCCTCAAAGATCTACACCATCGCGGTGCAAGCTGCGGGCGCGACGAGAAGATCCTGCCAACTACTTGCGGTGCTTAAGCCTAACGTCCGATCTGGCTCATGCACTTGCCGGACAACTCCATCTCCTCATGGGCGGATCTGTGCCATCGGTTTGTCGGCGCCTTCAAAGTGACCACAAACCTCATGGCGAGAGCGTCGTGACATCCGCCCGCCCGAAGGAAGAGCCCTCGCAAGTACATACAAAGATTCAGCCAAGTGCGGTGCGAACATCTCAGACGTCCACCTGCTGCGGTTATCAGCATGTTCCATCAGAACGTGCATAACCGTAGGATGCGGGAGGAGATGGCGATGTGCAAGATAAGAGCGTCGCTGAGCTTTACGCCCGGCGACAAGTGTGCACGCTGAAAAGGAAAAAACTCCCGGAGAGAACACAGGAGCAGGGGGGTCGGCGGAGAGATGCTGCCCGGCAAAGAAAAACCGCGCAGAACAATGTAAGAAGGAAAGGCAAAGATGTGGCGGTTGTCGGCGATCGGCAATGGAGGTGGCGCCAAGGAAGCAGAACCTGTGGCGGCCGTCGACAAGCAGGGCAGCTCCGACAAGCAGTACTGCAAGATTCACCGTACCAAGGGCCATGATCTCCAAAGTTGCAAGAAGGTCGAGCAGCTCGTTGAGCTGCAAAAGGCTGAGTACGAGCGACGCGACAAAGAGAAAGCCCAAGAAGGTACTGGCGGATCCGGCAAGAAGCGTCCCAGCAGGGGAGGACGCCGCGGCAAGGCCAAGCAGCGGCAAGGAGACAGGCCTCCCCGCGGCCGCGACAAAGATGAAGATGAAGACAAAGATGAGGACATGGATGATGACGAGGCCGACGAGCAGGAGTTTCAGAAAGCAACATAGGTTTTGTGCGTTGACGGTGGTGCTTCTCTGCATACCTCGCCTTTGCCGGCTCAAGCAAAGGTGCGAGAAGTTAATGCAAGCAGAACCATCAGTTGAGTCTAGCAAGCCCCTGAAATGGTCCAGCACGCCTATCATCTTTGACATTGAGGACCACCCTGACCGCATCACTGCGGTCGGGTGCTTGCCGATGTTGGTTTCGCTTAACTATCCGCAACCTCAAAGTCACAAAGATGCTAGTTGACGGCGGGGCGGCTTGAACTGATCTCCTCGGCGGTACTCAAGAAGCTCCAGATCCCCGACAATGAGCTCGAAGAGACTGGTACTTTCAAGGAATCAATCCGGAAGGAGCAAGCCAAAGGGAAGATCACATTGCCGGTGACATTTGGCGCGAGCTGAACTTCGGAGACGAGAAAGTCACTTTTGATGTTGCTGATTTCCCATTGCCTACAATGGGATACTTGGTCAAAACAGCTTCGCCAAGTTCATGGCAGCATCCCACTATGCCTACAATGTGCTCAAGATCCCAGTCCGATAAGTGTCATCTCGTCCTGGCGACAAGAAAGATGCCCTTATCTGTACCGACAAGATCTCTAGGGAAGCGGCAGCCCGCAATTAGCATAAACCACTTGTCATTGAAGCTCCGGGGAAGAAGAAGACCAAGTCCGCAAGAGCTCGATGCCCACTCCGCAAGCGCACCTCTTGAGTCTTTGCGCTACCGTCGAGGACGCACCATCGAGCTCCACCGGCAAGTGTAAGAAGGCGAAGGCAGCTCCGCCAGAGACCAAGAAAGTGGCCGCCAAGGAGGACGACACTGGTGGTACCTTCACCATCAGTGCCACGCTTGATCCTAAATAGGAAAGCGCGCTCGTTGCTTTCCTGCGGGCGAATGTTGATGTGTTTGCATGGCTACCATCTGACATCCCCGGTGTTCCCAGGAAAGTAATTGAGCACCACCTTGCCGTCTGTCCTCACGCGCGGCCCGTCAAGCAGAAAGTCAGAAAACAAGCAGTGGAGTGCCAAGAATTCATTGCAGAAGAGATCAAGAAATTGGAAGCAGCAGGCCTGGTCAGAGGAGTGCTCCATCCAACATGGCTGGCAAATCCTGTAGTCGTGCGTAAGGCGAACGGAAAATGGAGGCTTTGTATAGACTTCACTGATGTTAATAAAGCTTGTCCCAAGGATCCATTTCCTTTTCCGCGCATTGACCAGATTGTCGACTCCATGGCAGGATGTGATTTGCTTTCATTTCTTGATGCATATTCAGGATATCATCAGATCTTCATGGCAGAAGAGGATGAGGAGAAAACCGCATTCATTACTCCATGTGGCACATACTGCTTTGTACGGATGCCTTCGGACTAAAGAATGCTGGTTCAACATTTGCAAGGGTAGTTCACGAAGCTTTTGAGCCACAGTTGCACAGAAATGTAGAGGCTTACATGGATGACATAGTGGTCAAGAGCAAAGACAGAGCAACTCGATTCAAGATTTGGGACGAGACCTTTGCAAATCTGCGCAAGATCAATCTCAAACTCAACCCCGAGAAGTGCGTGTTTGGAGTCCCTTCGGCAAGCTTCTCGGGTTCTTTGTGTCTCAAATGGGATTGAGGCTAATCCCGACAAGATCAAGGCCATTGAGCATATCGAAGCACCAAGCGCGTCAAGGATGTGCGAAGGCTTGCGGCTCGTGGCTGCTCTCGGCGGAGTTCATCTCTAAGTCTGCTGAGGCGCCTCTGCCATTTTCAAAATTTTGAAAAAGCGGGTTCAATGAAATGGACTCGAAGCGGAGGCTGTCTTTGCAGGACTTGAAGAGATACTGTCCTCCACTCCAATACTTGTCGCACCTAAACCACGAGAGAAGTTCTTTGCTATATCTAGCGGCAACCAATCAAGTGGTTAGTGCTGCATTAAGTAGCGAAAGGGAGGCGATGATGAGCCAATGCCACGGCAAGTGCATCGGCGACAAGGTGGGGCTTCCCGACAAGCTCGTCCCGACAAGGATGGATCTGCAGCCACAAGAAGAAGCGAAGAAAATGGTGCGATGCCCAGTTTACTTTGTCGGTTCCCTTCGCAGGGGGGCTAGATCCGAATCTGTGATGTGCGAAGTTGCTTTTCGGCCTTCTCATGGCCTCGAGAAAGCTCGCCATTACTTTCAAGCACATGAAATTACGCTTGTCACTCGCTTTCCGTTGAAGACGATATTGCGTAATCCGTAGCAGGCGAGGATTGTCGAAGTGGGCCTTTGGAATTGTCAAGCTTTGGCCTCAAGTTTGAGAGTACTTCAACTATCCAGAGCCGAGCATTGGCAGAATTCATAGCAGAATGGACGCCAACACCTGATGAAGAAACTCCAGAGACGAGCATCCCCGTCAAGGAAGAAAACAAAGAATGGATCATGTACTTTGAATGTGCCTTCTCGCTGCAAGGCGCCGGTGCAGGCATGTTACTTGTCGCACCCACCGGAGAGCACCTCAAGTACGTCGTCCAGATGCATTTTCCCAAGGAGCAAGCAACAAACAATACTGCAGAGTATGAAGGTTTGCTTGCCGGACTTAGGATCGCAGCAGACCTTGGGATCAAGAAGCTTATTGTCAGGGGTGACTCGCAGCTTGTCGTCCGCCAAGTGAACAAAGATTATCATAGTCCGTTGATGGAAGCTTACATTGATGAAGTGAGTAAGTTGGAAGAGCATTTTGACGGCCTGCAGATGGAACATGTCCCAAGTGCCCAAAACGATGTTGCCGATGGCCTGTCAAAATGCGCTGCATTAAAGTTACCTGTGGAACTAGGGATCTTTGTGCTCATGCTGACTCAACCATCTGTGATACCATCAACTGGACAGAGCAAGAAGAGGAAGTTTATTTCAGGTGACTACTTTCCGGCTGAGCTCCCCGAAGCCGCCGCCAAGAAGGTCCCCAAGATTAACACCAAGAGTGCTGAGGAGCAGTCTGCTCCGACAAGCCCTAAGGTTTGTTCCATTGAAGCAGACGCTCCCGACAAGTTTTGCTCGGCGAAGCTTGCGGGAACATCAACTCGGCTGAACCGCGGAGTTCTTGCCGTAGAAGCAGATGTTCCCGCAGCAGCGTTTATGCCTTTAGTCCTTGTTGTTGAGCCGCAGGCTCCGGCATGGGCACAGCAGATTGTCCGTTTCCTTCAAATAGGAGAACTTCCCGAAGAGCAAGAAGAAGTGGAGAGAGTAGCCCGGCAATCGAGTATGTACCAGTTTGTCGATGACATACTATACAGAAGGAGATTCAACGGAGTGAAATTGAAGTGTATTCCTCGGGAAGATGGACAGAAGCTGTTGGCGGAGATACATGGAGGCATATGTGGTCACCACATTGGTGCAAGAGCACTTGCCGGCAAAGCCTTCCGGCAAGGTTACTTTTGGCCGACAGACCCTCGGGATGCAATCGCACAAGTAACCAAGTGTGAAGCATGCAGCCCACTCCAAGCAGATACACCAGCCACTCAAGCTCTCCAGACGATCCCTTTATCCCGGCCATTTTGGTGCGGGGCTCGACATCCTCGGCCCCTTTCCCGAGCTGTTTGGGCTTTGAATACTTATGCGTGGTAATCGACAAGTTCACAAAGTGGCGGAAGTGGAAGCGATGAGGAAGGTGACAAGACATCGGCGATCAAGTTCTTGGTCGATTGTTTGCCGTTTGAGTCCCTAACAAGATCATCACCGACAATGACACACAATTTACAAGCCGCACCTTCATGCAAGACGTCCAAGATCTTGGCGCTAAAGTGCCGCCGCTTCCGTTGCTCACCCGAGAAGCAGCGGTCAAGCGGAGAGGGCAACGCTGAAGTCTTTGCGCGGGCTCAAGACCAGAACTTTCGACGAGGCTGCACAAGTGAAGAAGAAATTGATCGAGCTTCGGTGGTTCTTTGGTCGATCAGACGACGCCAAATCGAGCCACCGCCGCACACCTTTTGCTCTAGTCTATGGAGCAGAGGCGTTCTCCCCACGGAACTCAGATCACGGATCGCCTCGAGTGCTCGCTAATGATGAGCTTGAGCAAGAGCATTGCGGCAAGATGACGCTGCGCTTCCTCGAGGAAGATCGTCTTCAGTTCAACAGACGAGCTGCTCGATATCGACAAGCTTTGCGCCGCTACCATAGCCACAAAGTCAATGCCAGAAGTCTCGAGGAAGGCGACCTTGTTCTTCGGCGCGTTCAGTCCACCAAGAATTCCAACAAGTTGACGCCGAAGTGGGAAGGCCCTTATCGGGTGAAGCGAGTCACTAGGCCTGGCGCTGTCCGCCTTGAGACCGAAGATGGCTTTCCGGTGAGCAACTCCTGGAACATTGAGCATCTTCATAAGTTTTACCCATAAGGCGCGGTTGCCGGAACCTTTGTACAAGCCTTGCCGCTGTTGCATGTAACCCTTTGTACAAAGTCGGGCACAGGTCCCGTGCATAAATAAAGCTCATGTGCTTCGCACATCTTGTCAAATTTCATGCCTTTTTTGCATGTATTATCTGACACTTTGTGCAGCACTTGCCCCCGGTAAGCAATAACGAGCCTTAAGGCTCCATATCTTTATTTTCTCTTCTTTCTTTTTTTCAAAAAGAAGGTTCCTTCGCCCACAAGTTGACGGGGAGGAGAAGATAATGGTGTGGACAAAGGCGTCGTTCAAAGGAGTATAGCCTTGGGGACGCAGATTTACGAGAAAAGCTAAGTTGTCAAAGTTTGAGCACAATCAGTTTTAAAATTTCTTAAGTTATCTTCCTTGAGCGTGTGCTTTGTATGGAAAACACATGCGCGGAGGAACCAACTCGTGGCTAGTTGCGCCCTTACTTTGTTTGAGTCCGCTCAACAACTTAAGTGTCTTTGCGACTAGTTGCGGCAAGGTTTCTTGTCGGAGCAAACACCGCCGCCAGCTGGCGATGTTCAAGACTCGGCGCTTCATGGCAAGGGTGCTCATGCCGCAAGTTCCCTAAAAGCGTAGGGTAAAAACATACAAAGGAAGGAATCAAGTAAAGGAAATAACATAGCAAATGCTGCCCGAGATAAACTTATATTACAAAAATGACTTGCCGCGCTCTAATAGATTGTTCCTGTGACGTATCTGACAGTGGCAAGAAAAAGGAGAAAAAAGGCGGTCTAGTCTACGCGATCACCGTCGACCCTCCTGACTTCATTCACCTTGTCCACAATGGGTGCGACAAGGGCCCTGAGCTCTTCAAGATCAGCACCCTCCGGCAGCTTCTTGAGGACGTTGGTGAGGTTGAGGCCCGGATTGCGGAAGAGCACCTTCACCAACACCTTCTCCAGACTCGCGCAGATTGACGCGACTCGTCACCACCTGCCTTGGGATCCATTCCGGAGTTCTTTGGAAACCGTCGCCAAGCCCTTGAAGAACACAGTGAGCTTGGCGCTGGGTTGGAGGTTTTAAATCGGAGAGTACCAAGCCCTCAGTTCAATTGCAGCATGACTCCTCGTCGATGGCTGGCGATGTTGACGAGGCCCTCCGTCGAGCTCCTGAGAGCCTCGAAGGTGTTACGGGTTTGGCGGCCCTCGCAAGCCAGCGCCTCATTGGCCTTGATCTCTCCCTTCAAGTCCTCCTCCCGCTTCTTGGCGCCGTCCAGCGTCTCCGTCAGCGTGGCCAGCTTCAGCTCGAGATCGACATTGGTGTCCTTGGCGGCGTTCAGCTCCCTGCCCTTCTCAGAGAGACGACCCTGCAACTCACCATGGGCAAGGGCGTCCTTCTCACGCTCGCGCTGGAGCGCAGCAAGCTCTTCATTCTTTGACTTGAGGGTGGCTTCTAGCTCCGTCACCCTCACCTCCAGCTCCTTCTTGGCGGCCTCGGCAGCTGCAGCAGCATCCTTCACTTCCTTGAGGGCTCCGCCAAGTGTCTCCTCGCGTGCGGCAAGCATCTCCTCATGGCTATCCAAGTTGACCTTCTTCTGCGTCAGCTCGCCTTCCCGCACGGATAGCTCCTCGGCGGCAAGCCGCTGTTGCTCCTCGGCTTCTGCTTTCTCGAGGATGAAAGCCTTCCGCGCCTCGACAAGCTGCGCCCTCTCCTCTGCAATGGACCGGAGGGCCTCTTGGTTGCGGCTCTGGAGCTCCTCCGCATGCTTCTCTATGTCTACTCCCGCCTGTGCGACAAGCGCTTCCCGGGACTCCAGTTTTGCTTGGCGGGCGCGGTAGAGTGACACCAACTTCCGGAGCAACTGCTCCTCCTCAGACTCGCCGCTGCTGCTGCTTGGCGCGTCCACCGCTGTCAGCCCAGCGGAGGCGAGCACTTCTCCGTCAAAAGCCTCTCCCTCGACCGGCGCCCTAGAGCTTGACGCCCAGGGGAGCTTGATGAAGACACCTTCGCCGACCTTCAAGTAGGCACCGGGCTGGGGCTCTTCGGGGCCTGGCGCTGCGTCAGCGGCGGAGGGATCGACGGTCGGCGTAGCGCCTTGCGCTCCTGCGGCCCCCGGGTCATCAGTACGATCGCCGGACCCCTCGCCAGCTCCAGCACCAGCAGCCTTGGCGGCCTCTTCGTCGGCAGGATCATCAGCGCCGGCCTCTTCTTCGGTGGCAGCGGCATTGTCGTGGGGATCCTGTTGGAGCACGAACACCTATGGGGCAGGGGGCCCCTTCTTGTCCGGCAAGGGAGCGGAGGGCGCCGCAGAAGCGGATCGAGGCGACGGCACGCGGGGTTTTACCCAGCCGAGCTCTCGGAGAGATAAAACTCCCTACCGCTGCCTTGTGTTTGTATTTGTTCTTGCTCGAGCGCGGCGTATAGTGGTGTTGGATGAGTCGAATGAACCGAACCCCTTCTACGCAAGCGCATGGGCCTCCCTTTTATAGTCTAAGGGGTTACCGGCAGGTGGCAGCGAGAAAGAGGGGCGTAAAGGTAAAACGCAGGTTGGTACAACAAGTGTTCACATGGTGTCCCCTACCTAACTCGACGGCGGGGACAAGGGCATTTAATGCCCGTCCCGTCGCCCAATAGTGCAGGGAAGCGACCGTTAGGGGCGCCACCGATCGCCACGATGGCCTCCTTGTAAACCGTTTGCCACCTTGCACCGTATGGCTACATTGCCTCGCCCGTGCTCCCGGGTAGTCTGGGGTGACACGCCGTTGGATCTGTTGGAGCTTGGATGCATGGCGCAGCAGCCTTGCTGCAAGCGCCGCCACGACTCTTCTCTTGTCGCGCGCAAGCAAGCTTGCGGTCGCCGGGCCTTCTTAGGACGCCAGGAGGCGTCGCGGCAAGTTCTTTGAAACGCCTTGGTTGGCCTTCCGCAAGCTCCTCTTGCCG
>JAHHZJ010003503.1:0-31797 GCA_021437245.1 Aegilops speltoides
TGTTTATTGTTCCTACTACAAAAACTCATATCTACTATCCATACTACACTTTTATCACCATCTCTTTGCCGAACTAGTGCACCTATATAATTTGCTATTGTATTGGGTGTGTTGGGGACACAAGAGATTTCTTGTATTTGATTGCAGGGTTGATTGAGAGAGACTATCTTCATCCTATGCCTCCCACGGATTGATAAACCTTAGGTCATCCACTTGAGGGAAAATTGCTATTGTCCTACAAAACTCTGCGCTTGGAGGCTCAACACGTGTCTACAAGAATAAAGTTGCATAGTAGACATCAAGCTCTTTTCAAGCGCCGCTGTCGGGAGGTGAATGCTTGAAGGTATATCTTTAGATCTTGCAACCGAATCTTTTAGTTTCTTGTTTTATCGCTAGTTCAATTTATAAAAGAAAACTACATAAAAATGGAATTGAGGTTGCATCATATTATTTATCATCTTTATAATGTCTCTCTTGAAATTGATGGTTCGAAAAATTGTGCTCAATTGTTAGAAGAAGAAGTCAATAAAATGTTTGGCACAATTATTTGAATGATGAGCATGATTGCAATATTGTTAGTATGAATTCATGGAATATCCAAAATGCTAATGATTATTGCACTAGCCATGATAATCATGTCTCCTATAAGAATGTCAATTTTTGCGGAGTGAATTGGGAGTGCAAAAGCACACCAACAAGGGAAGATAGATTTTGTAAGAAGCATAAATATTTAGAAACTAAAAGTTGCAAGAGAGGCTACATGATTGCCGAAAGATTTAATATTTCTTGCCATCCTTGTGAACTTTGCAATGAATGTGGTCATTTAAATCTCCAATGCTATTTGTTTCATGATCAAATTGTGTCAAAAAAATTGTGATAACTTGATTACACTTGAGCATCATAAAGAGCTTAGTCTTCTTTGGGGGTATGAAGAAATGAAATGTATAACTA
The DNA here is from genome assembly GCA_021437245.1 of Aegilops speltoides. NCBI lineage: Eukaryota > Viridiplantae > Streptophyta > Magnoliopsida > Poales > Poaceae > Aegilops > Aegilops speltoides. The sequence continues at coordinate 952 of JAHHZJ010003503.1, forward strand.
AGGGTATTCCAAAATTTAATCTTGATAGATTTCTTGATTTTGATCTAGAGGAAATTTATATGTTTTGTGCGGAAAATTGCATTGAGAATCCTTATATTGCAAACTATCTAAAGACAAGAAAACAAATAGAGTATGTGATACGTCTCCAATGTATCTATAATTTTTGATTGTTCCATGCTATTATATACCCGTTTTGGATGTTTATGGGCTTTACTTTACACTTTTATATCATTTTGGGACTAACCTACTAACCGTAGGCCCAGCCCGAATTGCTATTTTTGCCTATTCAGTGTTTCAAGAAAAGGAATATCAAACGGAGTCCAAACGAAATATAACCTTCTGGAGCGATCTTTTGGAAAAACACAATCCAGAGACTTGGAGTGGATGTCAAGAAGCATCCGGCGCCACGCAGGAGGGCGCGCTAAGGGGTGGGCGAGCCCCCACTGTGGCCCCTCATGGCTCCCCCTGACCGACCTCGCCTATATATCTCCATACCTAAAACATCCAGAGCACAACGATAACCTAATTCCAGCGCCAGAACCTTCAGATCCGCGAGATCTCATCTTGGAGCCTCGCCATGCTCACGGAGGGGGAATCGACCATGGAGGGCCTCTACATCATCATGAAGGCCTCTCCGATCATTGAGTAGTTTACCATAGACCTTCGGGTCCATTGTTATTAGCTAGATGGCTTCTTCTCTCTATTTGAATCTCAATAGAAAGTTCTCCTCAATCTTATTGGAGATCTATTCGATGTAACTCTTTATGTATGTTTGTCGAGATCTGATGAATTGTGGGTTTATGATCAAGTTTATCTATGAGAAATATTCTGAATTTTTTATGTGTGATTGGTTATCTTTGCAAGTCTCTTGAATTATCAGTTTGGTTTGGACTACTTGATTGATCTTTCTAGCAATGGGAGAAGTGCTTAGCTTTGGGTTCAATCTTATGTGTCCTTTCCAAGGATGCAGGGCAGCAAGACACGATTGTATTGTTGCATTGAGGATAAAAGGATGGGGTTTATATCATATTGCTTGAGTTTATCCCTCTACATCATGTCATCTTTCTTAATGCTACTCTGTTCGATGAACTTAATACTCTAGGTGCAAAGGTGAGTCGGTCGATGTGGAGTAATGGTAGTAGATGCACAATCGGATCTACTTGTCAATGACGTGATGCCTATATACATGATCATGCGTAGATATTCTCATAACTATGCACTTTTCTATCAATTGCTCGACAGTAATTTGTTCACCCATCATAATACCTATGCTATCTTGAGAGAAGCCACTAGTGAAACCTATGGCCCCCGGGTCTATCTTTTATCATATAAGTTTTCCATCTATCCTTATTTTGCAATCTTTACTTTCCAATCTATATCATAAAAATACCAAAAATATTTATGTTATCTTATTATCTCTATTAGATCTCACTTTCGCAAGTTACCATGAAGGGATTGACAACCCCTTTATCGTGTTGGTTGCGAGGTTCTTGTTTGTTTGTGTAGGTACGAGGGACTTCTGAGGAGCCTCCTACTGGATTGATACCTCGGTTCTCAAAAACCGAGGGAAATACTTACGCTACTTTTTGCAGATCACCCTTTCCTTCAAGGAAAACCAACATAGTGCTCAAGAGGTAGCAAGAAGGATTTCGGCGCCGTTGCCGGGAGGTCTTCGCTCAAGTCAAGACATACCAAGTACCCATCACAAACATATCTCCTCGCATTACATTATTTGCCATTTGCCTCTCGTTTCCTCTCCCACTTCACCATTGCCGCTTTTATTCGCCTCTCTTTCCTGTTCTCTCCTTCTTTTCGCCCTTTTTGTGTGATTGTGTGTTGATTGCTTGACATGATGGCGCAAGATAATACCAAATTGTGACTTTTCCAATACCAACAATAATGATTTCCTTAGCACTCGACACGCTCCAACGTATCTATAATTTTGATTGTTCCATGCTATTATATTACCCCTTTCGGATGTTTATGGGCTTTATTTTATACATTTATATCAATTTTGGGACTAACCTACTAACCGAGGCCCAGCCCATATTGCTGTTTTTTTGCCTATTTCAGTATTTGAATAAAAGGAATATCAAACGGAGTCCAAACGGAATGAAACCTTTGGGAGCCTGATTTTTGGAAAGAACGTGATCCGAGAGGACTTGGAGTGCAAGTCAAGAAGCAACGAGGCTCCCAATATAGGATGGCGCCCCTATAGGGCGCCTTCTCAGGCCCCTTAGGCGCCACCACGCATTTCTTCCTCCTATATACCTCCGCACCTCAAAACATCTAGGAGAAGGACAAACACAATTTCCACCACCGTAACCTTCAGATCCGCGAGATCACATCTTGAGGCTTCACGCAAGACTCCGAGGGGGAATCGACCATGGAGGGCCTCTACATCAACATCCTTGCCCTCCGATGAGTTGTGAGTAGTTTACCACAGACCCACGGGTCCATAGTTATTCGCTAGATAGCTTTTTCTCTTTTGGATCTCAATACAATGTTCTCTCTTGTGGAGATCTATTCGATGTAAACTCTTTTTGGTGTGTTTGTCGAGATCCGATGAATTGTGGGTTTATGATCAAGTTTATCTATGAATAATATTTGAATTTTCTGAATTCTTTTATGAATGATTGAGTTATCTTTGCAAGTCTCTTGAATTATCAGTTTGGTTTGGCCTACTAGATTGATCTTTCTTGCCATGGGAGAAGTGCTTAGCTTTGGGTTCAATCTTGTGTGTCCTTACCAAGGATAGAAAGGGTTGTAAGGCACGATTGTATCGTTGCCATCAAGGATAACAAGATGGGGTTTATATCATATTGCTTGAGTTTATCCTCTACATCATATTATCTTGCTTGATGCGCTACTCGTTTATGAACTTAGTACTCTAGATGCAGGTGAGTCGGTCGATGTGTGGAGTAATAGTAGTAGATGTAGGCAGGAGTCGGTCTACTTGTTATGGACGTAATGCCTATATACATGATCATGCCTAGATAATCTCATAACTATGCACTTTTCTATCAATTGCTCGACATAATTTGTTCACCCACGTAATACTTATGCTATCTTGAGAGAAGCCACTGGTGAAACCTATGGCCCCCGGGTCTATCTCTTATCATATTTGCTTTCAATCTACTTTTATTTGCATCTTTAGTTTTTGCATCTATATTATAAAATACCAAAAATATATTTATCTTATCTTACTATATTTATTAGATCTCACTTTCGCAAGTGGCCGTGAAGGGATGGACTGTCACATCCCTAGTTTTGGTATGGACTATGACTAGCCCTTCATGTTTGCATCATGTTTAAATTTTATTTAAGTTGAAATGGGGATTGCTCAAACCCTAGCACCGCATCAAATCAACTCGGGTTCAAATAAAATATTCTCAATGAACCCAAAATGCTCTTCAAAAGTTCATTATTTTGGATTGGTCTAGAACCTCTCCCAAAAATAGTGCACATTTTCTAGGTCATTCTGATTTTTGAATTAAATCATATAGTATTTTCATTTGGGCATTTAAATGCTATTAAATATTTTTAATGCTCAAATAATCCCAAACTGAAATGTTTAATGTAGGATATATTTCCAACAGTGGTCATGAGCGTTGCATGATTTTTGGGATTGATTTATTATTTTAATAAATCCACAAAGCTGCAGGAAAATAGAAAAAACAGGAATTAAAAGAGAAAGAGAGAGAACTTACTCGCACTTACCTAGCAAAGCCCACCTAGTCTGGCATCAGTAGCAGCCCAGGCAAACCAGCCCAGCCCACCAGGCTCCTCGTCTTCCATTGGCAGAGGGCGTGGTCAGCTGCAGCACGCACACGCGCCCGCCACCTCCCTCGCTTGCCGCCCCCTCGATGCCTTTTCTCGGTGGTGCCAGACACCTCCCCGCCTCTCCTCACTCTTCTTCATCCTCCTTCGCTCTATCACCACACGCGTTCGAGCGAGCTGACGCCACGACGAAACCACCACGGCCACGCCATCCCCGAGCCTCCAGCGATCCCCAAGCTCCGCCGACGCCTCGCCTCTCCATCGAGCTACATGTCGCCAGAGCCTGTTCCGCCGTCACCACGCCTCTTCTTCAACCTCAGCATCCGAGATGCCGCCATCGATTCGCCTAGGTCGCCCACGAGCAAGCCGAGCCCTCCTCGAGTTCACGGTGAGCTCCTCCACCGTTTCCGCCTCGTGGTCTCGCCAGAGATGCCATCCCCATGAGCTCGGCCGCCATACGGCTTCGTCGCCGCCGTGGCTACGGACACCGTAGTTCGCGTACTGAGCTCACATCGCGTTTCGGGTTGTTCCATAATTCGAACTCAGCCGCTTAGCTCGCTTTGCCGCATCGGCAACGCAGAGTCGCTGCCGTCAACTTACCGCCGCCATCCGCCGCTGCCGCGACAGCCTACTGACACCGCCTCGCTAGATGCGCTGGAGCACGGGCTCTCCCGGTGCCCTCACAGACCCACCTGCCTTAGCGCCACTCCGTGAGCCTCCGCCAGAGATGGGGTCGCCGCCGTGAACTCGCGAACCGACGGGTGCGTGATTAGTGCTAATCACGCCAGCTAACCTCCCGAGCCATCGACTACGGGCCCCACGCCCTAATTAATCGGGATTTATTTCACTTTAGATTAACCCGGTGGCCCCACGTGTCGCTTTGACCTATGCCAAGTCAACGTTGGCGTCCCACTCGTCATTCACCCAAACCAGCTCGAGACACCGACGATGGGTCCCGCATCAGGTTTGACCTGCCGACTCAGTTGACTTGCCGACGTCACACATATGTCATGCCGACGCAGAAGAACTTATTTTCCGGATTTATTCTTATATAGGAAATTCCGTAAAATAACCACAACTTCTAAAAATCATAGAAAATCAACAAGAGTCCAAATGAAATAAGTTATATATGAAAAATGATCGAAATCCAATCTATCCATCTGCACTGGTTGCATGCATGTTAGAACACATTAACCTTGCTGTTTAGGTGAAACAAGTTAATGCACTATTATGACCTCTTAAAATGGGTTTGCATTTGAATCTTTGGTTCAAATGGACTCATCTCAATCTGTTCTAGCTTGCATTAGCCAAAACACATTCTTATTGCCATGTCATAGCATGCATCATATGGTGCATTGCATTGATTGTGTTTCTTCTTTGTTTGTCGGTGCTTGTCCCCTCTCAAGAGACGTGTAACGATGATGTGATCGATGACATCAATGAAGAGATATACTATCTTCGGTGCCGTGCAAGCAAAACCCTTGTTCATTCCAATACAATCCCACTCTCGCCTCCTCTCTTTCATTAGATTAGGGACAACGGCATATTTGTTACTTGCTGGTGTAGGAACCCTTTCCTCTACATGACCTCATCATTGCCACAAGAATAGATGAAACCCACTAGCATGAGTAGGAGTTGTTTGAGCCCCGATGCCTACTCATTCATGCTTGTTTGTCATGCTGCTATGCTTAGAGTTGGTCAGTCCGATTCATCGGGGATGAATTGGAGTGTGTGAACATGTCCTGCAGTGTGAGCTAAGTGTGTGAACACGATTTGGTAAAGGTAAGTGAGAGGCCATGTAGGAGTACATGGTGGGTTGTCTCATTGAAACCGCCCTCAGAACTGAGTGTTGTTTGTGATCCATGAACAGTTACTACCACACATTGGGCTCCCAAGCTCTCTCGACTTATTAATCAACTCGATCTGGCCCAGAGTTGCAACTAGTTTCTGTGTTAGGTAGTGTTAGTAGTCTACCAAGTGGCACCCGATATGTGGGCTTGGGACAGACTAGGCACAAGTGGGTACCAAGTGGCACCGGATGGTGGGCTTGGGAACCCTGCCACATCGCTTGGGGCCGTGAGCGACACCGGCCGGATCTCCTTATGGATGGAACCGAATAGGCGATAAACCTAGACGAGAGACTTGTGTGGTTAGTCGTCGTGCCGACTTCACAGCTTCCCTGAAGGTTGCCGAGATACATGACGGTACATGGCGGTAAGTGGCGAGAGCGTGGTGAAGAAGTACACCTGCAGGTTAATATGATCTATTCAATAGCCGTGTCCATGTAAAGGACTTCGGGTTGCATGTACAGCCATAGACAAGTGAAGGTGGATACTCTAAAAGCATGAGTGCTATGGATGGCGTTTCAGAGACGGAGCGGATTCATAGTGGTGTATTGACATGGTGAATATGTTGACTGCGTGCGCCACCTCAAAAGAGTTAATTGCAATCGTAGTTCAGATAGCCACCGAGTCAAAGCTGGCTTGTCATCAAACTCCACCACCCCCTTTGTTGATACTGATGCATATGTAGTTAGTTCGATATAAGTCTTGGTTGTACATTTGTACTCACGTTTGCCTATTTTATTTTTGCGAGATACTTCAGTCTCACTAGTAGTTCCACATGGACTTGACGTTTAGCTTGTTACCTCAGCACGATCTTGTGCCCTGCAGATCTAGTAGATAGTCGCTTCTCGCCTTTTTCATTTTTAGTTGTCTGCTCGGACATGTTGCTTTCGCTTGTGCTTTGACTTGTATGTTTCTGAATGTTGGGTCATGAGACCCATGTTTGTAATATGTCGCCTCGAGCCTATTGAATAAATACTTGAGTTGTAGAGTCATGTTGTGATGCCATGTTGTATTTGCACATATCAAGCATATTGTGTGTATGTTATTGAAATGCTTGGTATGTCTGGATCCGACTATCTAGTTGTTTATCCTTAGTAGCCTCTCTTCGGAAATGTCTCCTAGTGTTTCCACTTCGAGCCATGGTAGCTTGCTGCCTGCAACACTTAGGTCGGCATGTGTCCTTCTTTGTTCCCGTTCCGCCCTTCGAGGAAATGTCACGCGATGAATACCGGAGTCCTGTGAGCCCCCACTACAGCCTGTTCATCGGAGTCCTCTAGTATGCTACAGCCCGGATTCACGCCGATGACCGACACGCTCGATGTTGGGTCATGGATGCCTCGTCTCGTAAGTTTGTGCCACTTTGGGTTTACGATTAGCCATGTCAGCCCGGCCTTATCATATGGATGCTAGCGACACTATCATACGTAGCAAAACAAACGGTCCCGGGCAAAGGTAAGGCGACACCTATGGAATACCGTGCGGAGGCCGCAAAGTGATATGAGGTGTTACATGCTAGATCGATGTGGCATTGAGTCGGGTCCCGACATGGAACCCCTTTATTGCGTTGGTTGCGAGTTCTCTGTTTGTTTGTGTAGGTGCGGACTTTTGAGGAGCCTTCACTGGATTGATACCTTGGTTCTCAAAAACTGATGGAAATACTTACGCTACTATCGCTACATCACCCTCTCTTCGAGGAAAACCAACACAAGCTCAAGACGTAACAAGAAGGATTTCGCGCCATATCGGGAGGTCTTCGCTCAAGTCAAGAAATACCAAGTACCCATCACAAACCCATCTCCTCGCATTTACATTATTTGCCATTTGCCTCTCGTTTTCTCTCCACTTCACCCTTGCCATTTTATTCGCTCTCTTCCCAATCTCCTCCTTTTTGCTTGCCTTTTTCGTTTGCTTGTGTGTTGGATTACTTGTTGCCATGGCGCAAGATAATAGAAAAGTGTGATTTCTAATACCAATAATAATGATTTCCTTAGTACCGATTGCTCCTCTTAATGATGTTGAGTCTTGTGAAATCAATGCTGAATCTTGTTATGAAAGATCAATTCGCCGGCCTTCCTAGTGAAGATGCTGCTACTCATCTAAACAATTTAGTTGATTTGTGTGATATGCAAAGAAGAAAGATACGGATAACAATATTGTCAAATTGAAGTTATTTCCGCTTTCACTTAGAGATTGTGCTAAAGTTTGGTTTTCGTCTTTGCCTAAAAATAGTATTGATTCTTGGAACAAGTGCAAGGATGCTTTTATCTCTAAGTATATTTCCGCTAAGATTATTACTCTTAGGAACGATATTATGAATTTTAAACAACTTGATCATGAGCATGTTTCCCAATCTTGGGAAAGAATGAAATTGATGCTGCATTGCCCTACTCATGGTTTGATTTATGGATGATCATACAAAATTTTATGCGGTTTGAACTTTGCTTCTAGAAATCTCTTAGATTCGGTCATGGAGGCACATTTATGGAAATCACGTTAGGAGATGCTACAAAACTTCTTGATAATATTATGGCTAATTATTCTCAATGGCACATCGAAGATCTTCTAGTAAAAAGTGCATGCTATAGAAGAAATCAATTTTTGAGTGGAAAGATGGATGAACTTATGAAGATGTTCTACTAAAATACTCCTCTTGATCCCAATTATATGCCTTTTGTCTTTGATTGAGAATAATAATGAATCTATGGATGTAAATTTTGTTGGTAGGAATAGTTTTGAAACAACGCTTATAGAGGAAACTTTAATGCTAGACGCTCCCTAGTAATTCCTCTAATAATTATGGAAATTCCTACAATAATTCTTATGGTAATTTTAATAAGATGTCCTCTGATTTTGAGAATAGTGTGAAAGAATTTATGATTCTCAAAAGAATTTTAATGTTGTGCTTGAAGAAAAATTGCTCAAAGTTGATGATTTGGCTAGGAACGTTGATAGACTTTCGCTTGATGTTGATTCTATTAAACTTAGATCTTCTCCTCCTAAACATGATATCAACGAGTCTCTCAAAGCAATGAGAATTTCCATTGATGAGTGTAAGGAAAGAACCGCTAGTTTGCGTGCTAAGAAAGATAGCTTTATAAAAGCATGTTCTTCTAGTTTCCATGAAAATAATGATGAGGATCTTAAAGTTATTGATGTGCTCCTATTAGATCTATGTTTTGCAATATGAATTTTTATAATTATGGGACTGATGATGAATCAACTTTGCCTAGAAGGCATCCCAAGAATTCGAAATCTATAGATCTTGATGCTAAATTTGGTAAAAGTGAGGTTGGAGAGTCCTCAACTTCTAATAACATTGAACCTACTATCTTGGATTTCAAGGGATTTGATTATGATAATTGTTCTTAAAAGGTTGTATTTCCTTGTTGCAATCCGTTGAATTCTCCTCATGCTTATAGTCAAAATAAAGCTTTTACCAAACATATCGTTGATGCCTTGATGCAACCTTATGATGAAAAACTTAATTTGGAGGTTTCTATACCTAGAAAACTTAATGATGAGTGGGAACCTACTATAAAGATTAGAATTAAAGATTATGAGTGTCTTGCTTTGTGTGATTTGGGTGCTAGTGTTTCCACGATTTAAACTTTATGTGATATTTTAGGTTTCCATGATCTAGATGATTGCTCTTTAAATTTGCACTCATGGATCGCACCATTAAAAAGCCTATGGTAAGGATCAATGATGTTCTCATTGTTGCAAATAGAAATTTGGTGCCTGGATTTTATCGTTCTTGATATATATTGCAATATTTCTTGCCCTATTATTCTTGGTAGACCTTTCCTTTGAACAATTGGTGCGATTATTAATATGAAGGAAGGAATATTAGATTCCAATTTCCATTAAAGAAAGGCATGGATCACTTTCCAAGAAAGAAAGTCAAATTACCTTATGAATCTATCATGTGGGCTACTTATGAATTTAGTGCCAAGGATGGCACTCGTTAGATCTATCTTTGCTTTTATGCCTAGCTAGGGCGTTAAACGATAGCTTAGTTGGGAGGCAACCCAATTTTCTTTGTGTTTTTTGTTTTGCTCCTGTTTAGTAATAAATCTTGCATCTACCTTCTGTTTAGATGTGTTTTTATCTTTTAATTAGTGTTTGTGCCAAGTAGAACCTATATGATAACCTATGATGATAGTTGATTTGATTCTGCTGAAAAACAGAAACTTTGACGCATGAATATAATTTTTAAATCACAGGAACGTTGATTTTGCTGCTGCTCAATAAATGTTTTTCCAGTACTTCCTAGTTTGGTAGGATTTTAAGATTTCAGAAGTTTATGTTAGTTACAGATTGCTACAGACTGTTCTTTTTTACAGATTCTGTTTTTCGTGTGTTGTTTGCTTATTTTGATGCATCTATGGCTAGTAAAATAGTTTATACACCATAGAGAAGTTGGAATACAGTAGGTTTAACACCAAATTAAATAAAGAATGAGTTCATTACAGTACCTTATGTGGTGGTTTTGTTTTCTTTCACTAATGGAGCTTATAAGATTTCTGTTGAGTTTTGTGTTGTGAAGTTTTCAAGTTTTGGGTAAAGCTTTTATGGACTATGGAATAAAGTGTTGTGAAGAGCTAATCTTGGGGATGCCTGGCACCCCAAGATATTCAAGAATAGCCAGTCGCTTGGGGATGCCCCGGAAGGCATCCCTCTTTCATCTTCGTTCATTGGTAACTTTACTTGAGCTATATTTTTATTCACATGTGTTTTGCTTGGAGCGTCATTTATTATATTAGTCTTTGCTTTTAGTTTAACACAATCATCCTTGCTGTACACACCTTTTGGAAGAAGCCTATTTGATTAGAATTTGCTAGAATACTCTATGTGCTTCACTTATATCTTTTGAGCTTGATAGTTTTTGCTCTAGTGCTTCACTTATATCTTTTAGAGCACGATGGTGTCTTAATTTTGAAGAAATTACTAGTCTCTCGTGCTTCACTTATATTATTTTGAGAGTCTTTTAGAACAGCATGGTATTTGCTATGGTTATAAAATTGGTCCTAGAATGGTGGGCATCCATGTTGGGCATAATAAAAACTATCATAGGAAGTGAATTGGATGCTATGATCAATTTGATACTTGATAATTGTTTTGAGATATGGAGGTAGTGATATTAAAGTCATGCTAGTTGGGTGATTATGAATTTAAAGAATTCTTGTGTTGAAGTTAGCAAGTCCCATAGCATGCATGGTTAAAGTTGTGTCACAAATTTGAAACATGAAGTGTACCGGCTTGTGCATCCTTATGAGTGGCGGTCGGGGACAAGCGATGGTCTTTTCCTACCAATCTATCCCCCTAGGAGCATGCACATAGTACTTGATTTTTGATGACTTCTAAATTTTTGCAATAAGTATATGAGTTCTTTTGACTAATGTTGAGTCCATGGATTATACGACTTTTACCATTCCACCATTGCTAGCCTATATGGTACAGGCATTGCCATTTCTCACCTTGAGAGTTGGTGCAAACTTCGCCGATGCATCCAAACCCCGTGATACGATACACTCTATCACACATAAACCTCCTTATATCTTCCTCAAAACAGCCACCATACCTACCCATTATGGCATTTCGATAGCCATTCTGAGATATATTGCCATGCAACTTTCCACCGTCCGTTCTTCATCATCATGACATACTTTACTTTTGTCATATTGCCATTGCATGATCATGTAGTTGATCATTTGTGGCAAAGCCACCATGAATTATTTTTCATACATGTCACTCTTGATTCATTGCACCATTCCTGGAGGCATTCATATAGAGTCATATCTTGTTCTAGTTTCGAGTTGTAATTCATATGTTGTAATAATAAAAGTGTGATGATCATCATTATTAGAGCATTGCCCAAAGAAAAGAAAAAAAAAGAAAGGCCAAAAGAAAAAAATAAAGGGCCAAAAAGGAAAAGAAAAAAAATAAAAAAATAAAGGGCAATGTTACTATCTCTTTTTCCACAGTGCTTCAAAGTAGCACCTTGTTCTTCATGTAGTGGGTATCATATATTGTGCTTCAAAGTAGCACCATGTTTTTCATATAGTGAGTCTAATTAGTTGTCTTTTTGATACTAGTGGAATTTTTCATTATAGAACTTGGCTTGTATATTCGCATCGATGGGCTTCCTCAAATGCCCTAGGTCTTCGTGAGCAAGCAAGTTGGATTCACACCCACTAGTTTTGTTGAGCATTAATTTATAGCTCTAGTGCATCTGTTGCATGGCAATCCCTACTCCTCATGTTGGCATCAATTGATGGGCATCTCCATAGCCCGTTGATTATCCTAGTCAATGTGAGACTTTCTCCTTTTTGTCTTCTCCACACAATCCCCATCATCATATTCTATTCCACCCATAGTGCTATATCCATGGCTCACGCCATGTATTGCATGAAGGTTGAAAAAGTTTGAGATTATTTAAGTATGAAACAATTGCTTGGCTTGTCATCGGGGTATAGAAGGGGAACATCTTTGTGTGACGAAAATGAAGCATAGCCTAACTATATGATTTTGTAGGGATGAACTTTCTTTTGCCATGTTATTTTGAGAAGACATGATTACTTTCATTAGTATGCTTGAAGTGTTACCATTTCTTGGGGACGCCACTATGCATTTCTTCAAGCATTGGCAAAATCAGAAGACCCATCTAGATAGGGTCCAAGGGGGACGCCCTCTAAAACCACTCCAAAGGCCCTTGATTTTTCTTGGAGTACGGACAGGTATCCATTCCCATAATGCGCTTGGTTCACCACTTGGTATATTGATCCTCGACATGTAGGGACGAGGCGAATAGCCTCTTCCACACCAAATGAGCGAGCCCGTAAATAGCTTGCAAAGGGCGAAATAACTGCGATAAAAAGATGGAGGCGGGGAGAAGAGTTCGGAGGCCAATACCTGTAAAACCAGCGGAGGAATGGATGGATTGAACCGAGGCCCTCGCAAGTAAGGGACAAGGCACACTCGCTCCCCTAGATGGGTTGGGAAACTTGCTCCCGCCATCGTAAGTGGCTAATCCGCCTGAGGGGACAAGATATGCAGCGGGAGAAACCTCGGTCTCAAATCCACCAATTGGCCATGGGATACGGTGCACTTCACCCAATCACCTGGCTTAGAGCTATGGGAGCGAGAGGAGGAGCTGCGATGGCTGGTCATGATGGGATGGATTTTTTGCCGCCGATGAATCCTCGCTTGGGGAAGATGGTGTGATTTGGATCTAAGGATCCCTAACTCTTTAATAGATGATTTACTTACATGGTCGTGGTGGCAAATGTAAAATGTTTCGACTTTCGCGATTCGCCGACACGGAGACCTCATTGTTAAGGTACGGCCGAGGAGTGCAACATTAATGGGAAGCCGGACACTCTGCTACATAACAGTACTGTGGATTTGGAGAAGAACCCGCCTTGCAATGCCGAAGACAATCTGTGCGCCGGACTCATCTTCATTGAGGCTTGGTTCAGGGGATACTGAGGGAGTCCTAGATTAGGGGGTCCTCGGACAGCCAGACTATGTACTTGTGCCGATCGTTGGACTATGAAGATACAAGATTGAAAATGTTGTCCTGGTCCGGTGGGACTCTCCTTGCATGGAAAGCAAGCAATTCGGATATATAGATTTCCTTCTCTCAGCTGACTCGTAACCCAGCCCCCTCCGATGTCTATATAAACCGGAGGGTTTAGTCCGTAGGACAATCATAATCATAGGCTAGCTTCTAGGGTTTAGCCTCACGATATCGTGGTAGATCAACTCTTGTAATACTCATATCATCAAGATCAATCAAGGTGAAGTAGGGTATTACCTCCATAGAGGGCCGAACCAGGTAAACATTGTGTCCCCGCCCCTGTTACCATTAGCCTTAGATGCACAGTTCGGGACCCCTACCCGAGATCCGCCGTTTTGACACCACACCGGTGCTTCGAGAAGTGAACTTGCTCTAAGACGATGTTGAAGCAAACTGTGGTGCTGTGCTCGCTGAGCGGTCCATAGCTCGACGAGATCTCGCTTGTTGTGGTGCAGAAGGAGACGCAAGTACACAATTTTTCACCAACATGCCAATCATCGAAGGAGGTGTAATGCTATCATGACCCTACATAACAATGGCCAAATGCTCAATGGACAGGATGAAATTGCGGATGCGGTGGATGACTATTTCCAGCAAATTCTTGGTGCGGCTCAGGCACGGGATTGTGCCGTAAACCTCGATATGCTAGGCTTACCAAGATTCAACCTGGATCACCTTGAAGTGCCATTTACTGAAGACGAAGTGGTGAAGGCGCTTAAGTCAATGCCAAGGGACAAGGCATCGGGGCCGGATGGATTCACATGCCATTTTTACGCGTGCTGCCGGAACATTATCAAGAGTGACTTCGCAAGCGCTGGACACTTTCACAGAGAGGATATGAGGGCCTGACGCCATCAATAAGGCTCTTGTCTCCCTACCGCCAAAGTCGATGGTGCGGTTGAGCTTCATATTTTCGTCCGACGATGGTGCAAGGGGTGTGATACGTCTCCAATGTATCTATAATTTATGAAGTATTCTTGCTGTGATATTATCATTCTTGGATGTTTTACAATCATTGTATAGCAACTTTATATCATTTTTTGAGACTAACCTATTGACCCTGCCTAGAGCCGCGGTGTTTTTTGCTTGTTTTTACATCGTAGGAAATCAATATCAAATGGAGTCCAAACACCGTGAAACTTTTGTGAATTTTTATGGACCGAAGACCACCAATGGGCCATATCACACCTAGGGGTGCTGGGGCACAACCAACCAGGGTGCGATGGGCCCTCAGCGCTCGTAGGTTGTGCCGACCTCCTGACCTCGCACCCCTTTTCTCCTATAAATTCCCAAATATTCCAAACCCTTCTGACCCTAGATTGGAAGTTCACGCTGCAAGATTTTGTAGCCACCAAAACCAATCGGAGCCTGCTCCGGGACCCCGCCGAGGGAGATCATCACCGTGTCAATCTTCATCATCCCAACGGCCACCACGATAAGGAGGGAGTAGTCCACCCCGGGCTGAGGATTTGTACCAGATCTATGTGTTTAATCTCTCTCTCTCTCGTGATCTTGAGATGTCATGATCTTGATGTATCATGGGCGTTAACATAGATGGATCATATGGTGTTTCTCCCTCTACTCATGTTGTGATGAATTGAGTCTTTACCCTTGAAGTTTTGTCTTGTCGGATTGAATGTTCAGATCTAAGAACACATATGTCTTGCATATGAATACCCGTGGTGACAATGGGGTATTATTTTGATTCACTTGATATATGTTATGGCACTCAACTTGCGGATTCGAGGTGACTTTGGGGTAATCTGTAGGGGTTGATGCACGCTTATTATCATTTTCGTTAGAAACTTTGGGGTCCCCTTGTAGTTCTTTGTGTGGATTGAGTATTATGAATATGAAATTGTTTGATACATATCGTATAATTAACTCACGGGTACTCATGTGACATTGGGGTATCTAGGTGACATTAGAGTTGGTTGATATGTATCATATGGTGTTATTATAGTACGAACTCTTGATTAGATCGATCGGAAGGAATAGCTTGCTATTATTTTAGTATGAACTCTAGGATAGATTGATCGGAAGGAATAGCTTTGAGGTGGTTTCGCACCTACAAACAATTTCTATCTTTTGTTCTTCGCTAATAGGAACTCGGAGGTGATTCTTTATTGCACTTTGAGGGATAATCATATGATCCAACTATGTTAGCATTGTTGAGAGATTGCACTAGTGAAAGTACGGACCCTAGGCCTCATTTTCAAGCATTGCAATATCGTTGTGCTCCATTTTATCAATTGCTACCTTGCTGTTGTTTATTGTTCCTACTACAAAAACTCATATCTACTATCCATACTACACTTTTATCACCATCTCTTTGCCGAACTAGTGCACCTATATAATTTGCTATTGTATTGGGTGTGTTGGGGACACAAGAGATTTCTTGTATTTGATTGCAGGGTTGATTGAGAGAGACTATCTTCATCCTATGCCTCCCACGGATTGATAAACCTTAGGTCATCCACTTGAGGGAAAATTGCTATTGTCCTACAAAACTCTGCGCTTGGAGGCTCAACACGTGTCTACAAGAATAAAGTTGCATAGTAGACATCAAGCTCTTTTCAAGCGCCGCTGTCGGGAGGTGAATGCTTGAAGGTATATCTTTAGATCTTGCAACCGAATCTTTTAGTTTCTTGTTTTATCGCTAGTTCAATTTATAAAAGAAAACTACATAAAAATGGAATTGAGGTTGCATCATATTATTTATCATCTTTATAATGTCTCTCTTGAAATTGATGGTTCGAAAAATTGTGCTCAATTGTTAGAAGAAGAAGTCAATAAAATGTTTGGCACAATTATTTGAATGATGAGCATGATTGCAATATTGTTAGTATGAATTCATGGAATATCCAAAATGCTAATGATTATTGCACTAGCCATGATAATCATGTCTCCTATAAGAATGTCAATTTTTGCGGAGTGAATTGGGAGTGCAAAAGCACACCAACAAGGGAAGATAGATTTTGTAAGAAGCATAAATATTTAGAAACTAAAAGTTGCAAGAGAGGCTACATGATTGCCGAAAGATTTAATATTTCTTGCCATCCTTGTGAACTTTGCAATGAATGTGGTCATTTAAATCTCCAATGCTATTTGTTTCATGATCAAATTGTGTCAAAAAAATTGTGATAACTTGATTACACTTGAGCATCATAAAGAGCTTAGTCTTCTTTGGGGGTATGAAGAAATGAAATGTATAACTAAGGGTATTCCAAAATTTAATCTTGATAGATTTCTTGATTTTGATCTAGAGGAAATTTATATGTTTTGTGCGGAAAATTGCATTGAGAATCCTTATATTGCAAACTATCTAAAGACAAGAAAACAAATAGAGTATGTGATACGTCTCCAATGTATCTATAATTTTTGATTGTTCCATGCTATTATATACCCGTTTTGGATGTTTATGGGCTTTACTTTACACTTTTATATCATTTTTGGGACTAACCTACTAACCGTAGGCCCAGCCCGAATTGCTATTTTTTGCCTATTCAGTGTTTCAAGAAAAGGAATATCAAACGGAGTCCAAACGAAATATAACCTTCTGGAGCGATCTTTTGGAAAAACACAATCCAGAGACTTGGAGTGGATGTCAAGAAGCATCCGGCGCCACGCAGGAGGGCGCGCTAAGGGGTGGGCGAGCCCCCACTGTGGCCCCTCATGGCTCCCCCTGACCGACCTCGCCTATATATCTCCATACCTAAAACATCCAGAGCACAACGATAACCTAATTCCAGCGCCAGAACCTTCAGATCCGCGAGATCTCATCTTGGAGCCTCGCCATGCTCACGGAGGGGGAATCGACCATGGAGGGCCTCTACATCATCATGAAGGCCTCTCCGATCATTGAGTAGTTTACCATAGACCTTCGGGTCCATTGTTATTAGCTAGATGGCTTCTTCTCTCTATTTGAATCTCAATAGAAAGTTCTCCTCAATCTTATTGGAGATCTATTCGATGTAACTCTTTATGTATGTTTGTCGAGATCTGATGAATTGTGGGTTTATGATCAAGTTTATCTATGAGAAATATTCTGAATTTTTTATGTGTGATTGGTTATCTTTGCAAGTCTCTTGAATTATCAGTTTGGTTTGGACTACTTGATTGATCTTTCTAGCAATGGGAGAAGTGCTTAGCTTTGGGTTCAATCTTATGTGTCCTTTCCAAGGATGCAGGGCAGCAAGACACGATTGTATTGTTGCATTGAGGATAAAAGGATGGGGTTTATATCATATTGCTTGAGTTTATCCCTCTACATCATGTCATCTTTCTTAATGCTACTCTGTTCGATGAACTTAATACTCTAGGTGCAAAGGTGAGTCGGTCGATGTGGAGTAATGGTAGTAGATGCACAATCGGATCTACTTGTCAATGACGTGATGCCTATATACATGATCATGCGTAGATATTCTCATAACTATGCACTTTTCTATCAATTGCTCGACAGTAATTTGTTCACCCATCATAATACCTATGCTATCTTGAGAGAAGCCACTAGTGAAACCTATGGCCCCGGTCTATCTTTTATCATATAAGTTTTCCATCTATCCTTATTTTGCAATCTTTACTTTCCAATCTATATCATAAAAATACCAAAAATATTTATGTTATCTTATTATCTCTATTAGATCTCACTTTCGCAAGTTACCATGAAGGGATTGACAACCCCTTTATCGTGTTGGTTGCGAGGTTCTTGTTTGTTTGTGTAGGTACGAGGGACTTCGAGGAGCCTCCTACGGATTGATACCTCGGTTCTCAAAAACCGAGGGAAATACTTACGCTACTTTTTGCAGATCACCCTTTCCTTCAAGGAAAACCAACATAGTGCTCAAGAGGTAGCAAGAAGGATTTCGGCGCCGTTGCCGGGAGGTCTTCGCTCAAGTCAAGACATACCAAGTACCCATCACAAACATATCTCCTCGCATTACATTATTTGCCATTTGCCTCTCGTTTCCTCTCCCACTTCACCATTGCCGCTTTTATTCGCCTCTCTTTCCTGTTCTCTCCTTCTTTTCGCCCTTTTTGTGTGATTGTGTGTTGATTGCTTGACATGATGGCGCAAGATAATACCAAATTGTGACTTTTCCAATACCAACAATAATGATTTCCTTAGCACTCGACACGCTCCAACGTATCTATAATTTTGATTGTTCCATGCTATTATATTACCCCTTTCGGATGTTTATGGGCTTTATTTTATACATTTATATCAATTTTGGGACTAACCTACTAACCGAGGCCCAGCCCATATTGCTGTTTTTTTGCCTATTTCAGTATTTGAATAAAAGGAATATCAAACGGAGTCCAAACGGAATGAAACCTTTGGGAGCCTGATTTTTGGAAAGAACGTGATCCGAGAGGACTTGGAGTGCAAGTCAAGAAGCAACGAGGCTCCCAATATAGGATGGCGCCCCTATAGGGCGCCTTCTCAGGCCCCTTAGGCGCCACCACGCATTTCTTCCTCCTATATACCTCCGCACCTCAAAACATCTAGGAGAAGGACAAACACAATTTCCACCACCGTAACCTTCAGATCCGCGAGATCACATCTTGAGGCTTCACGCAAGACTCCGAGGGGGAATCGACCATGGAGGGCCTCTACATCAACATCCTTGCCCTCCGATGAGTTGTGAGTAGTTTACCACAGACCCACGGGTCCATAGTTATTCGCTAGATAGCTTTTTCTCTTTTGGATCTCAATACAATGTTCTCTCTTGTGGAGATCTATTCGATGTAAACTCTTTTTGGTGTGTTTGTCGAGATCCGATGAATTGTGGGTTTATGATCAAGTTTATCTATGAATAATATTTGAATTTTCTGAATTCTTTTATGAATGATTGAGTTATCTTTGCAAGTCTCTTGAATTATCAGTTTGGTTTGGCCTACTAGATTGATCTTTCTTGCCATGGGAGAAGTGCTTAGCTTTGGGTTCAATCTTGTGTGTCCTTACCAAGGATAGAAAGGGTTGTAAGGCACGATTGTATCGTTGCCATCAAGGATAACAAGATGGGGTTTATATCATATTGCTTGAGTTTATCCTCTACATCATATTATCTTGCTTGATGCGCTACTCGTTTATGAACTTAGTACTCTAGATGCAGGTGAGTCGGTCGATGTGTGGAGTAATAGTAGTAGATGTAGGCAGGAGTCGGTCTACTTGTTATGGACGTAATGCCTATATACATGATCATGCCTAGATAATCTCATAACTATGCACTTTTCTATCAATTGCTCGACAGTAATTTGTTCACCCACCGTAATACTTATGCTATCTTGAGAGAAGCCACTGGTGAAACCTATGGCCCCCGGGTCTATCTCTTATCATATTTGCTTTCAATCTACTTTTATTTGCATCTTTAGTTTTTGCATCTATATTATAAAATACCAAAAATATATTTATCTTATCTTACTATATTTATTAGATCTCACTTTCGCAAGTGGCCGTGAAGGGATGGACTGTCACATCCCTAGTTTTGGTATGGACTATGACTAGCCCTTCATGTTTGCATCATGTTTAAATTTTATTTAAGTTGAAATGGGGATTGCTCAAACCCTAGCACCGCATCAAATCAACTCGGGTTCAAATAAAATATTCTCAATGAACCCAAAATGCTCTTCAAAAGTTCATTATTTTGGATTGGTCTAGAACCTCTCCCAAAAATAGTGCACATTTTCTAGGTCATTCTGATTTTTGAATTAAATCATATAGTATTTTCATTTGGGCATTTAAATGCTATTAAATATTTTTAATGCTCAAATAATCCCAAACTGAAATGTTTAATGTAGGATATATTTCCAACAGTGGTCATGAGCGTTGCATGATTTTTGGGATTGATTTATTATTTTAATAAATCCACAAAGCTGCAGGAAAATAGAAAAAACAGGAATTAAAAGAGAAAGAGAGAGAACTTACTCGCACTTACCTAGCAAAGCCCACCTAGTCTGGCATCAGTAGCAGCCCAGGCAAACCAGCCCAGCCCACCAGGCTCCTCGTCTTCCATTGGCAGAGGGCGTGGTCAGCTGCAGCACGCACACGCGCCCGCCACCTCCCTCGCTTGCCGCCCCCTCGATGCCTTTTCTCGGTGGTGCCAGACACCTCCCCGCCTCTCCTCACTCTTCTTCATCCTCCTTCGCTCTATCACCACACGCGTTCGAGCGAGCTGACGCCACGACGAAACCACCACGGCCACGCCATCCCCGAGCCTCCAGCGATCCCCAAGCTCCGCCGACGCCTCGCCTCTCCATCGAGCTACATGTCGCCAGAGCCTGTTCCGCCGTCACCACGCCTCTTCTTCAACCTCAGCATCCGAGATGCCGCCATCGATTCGCCTAGGTCGCCCACGAGCAAGCCGAGCCCTCCTCGAGTTCACGGTGAGCTCCTCCACCGTTTCCGCCTCGTGGTCTCGCCAGAGATGCCATCCCCATGAGCTCGGCCGCCATACGGCTTCGTCGCCGCCGTGGCTACGGACACCGTAGTTCGCGTACTGAGCTCACATCGCGTTTCGGGTTGTTCCATAATTCGAACTCAGCCGCTTAGCTCGCTTTGCCGCATCGGCAACGCAGAGTCGCTGCCGTCAACTTACCGCCGCCATCCGCCGCTGCCGCGACAGCCTACTGACACCGCCTCGCTAGATGCGCTGGAGCACGGGCTCTCCCGGTGCCCTCACAGACCCACCTGCCTTAGCGCCACTCCGTGAGCCTCCGCCAGAGATGGGGTCGCCGCCGTGAACTCGCGAACCGACGGGTGCGTGATTAGTGCTAATCACGCCAGCTAACCTCCCGAGCCATCGACTACGGGCCCCACGCCCTAATTAATCGGGATTTATTTCACTTTAGATTAACCCGGTGGCCCCACGTGTCGCTTTGACCTATGCCAAGTCAACGTTGGCGTCCCACTCGTCATTCACCCAAACCAGCTCGAGACACCGACGATGGGTCCCGCATCAGGTTTGACCTGCCGACTCAGTTGACTTGCCGACGTCACACATATGTCATGCCGACGCAGAAGAACTTATTTTCCGGATTTATTCTTATATAGGAAATTCCGTAAAATAACCACAACTTCTAAAAATCATAGAAAATCAACAAGAGTCCAAATGAAATAAGTTATATATGAAAAATGATCGAAATCCAATCTATCCATCTGCACTGGTTGCATGCATGTTAGAACACATTAACCTTGCTGTTTAGGTGAAACAAGTTAATGCACTATTATGACCTCTTAAAATGGGTTTGCATTTGAATCTTTGGTTCAAATGGACTCATCTCAATCTGTTCTAGCTTGCATTAGCCAAAACACATTCTTATTGCCATGTCATAGCATGCATCATATGGTGCATTGCATTGATTGTGTTTCTTCTTTGTTTGTCGGTGCTTGTCCCTCTCAAGAGACGTGTAACGATGATGTGATCGATGACATCAATGAAGAGATATACTATCTTCGGTGCCGTGCAAGCAAAACCCTTGTTCATTCCAATACAATCCCACTCTCGCCTCCTCTCTTTCATTAGATTAGGGACAACGGCATATTTGTTACTTGCTGGTGTAGGAACCCTTTCCTCTACATGACCTCATCATTGCCACAAGAATAGATGAAACCCACTAGCATGAGTAGGAGTTGTTTGAGCCCCGATGCCTACTCATTCATGCTTGTTTGTCATGCTGCTATGCTTAGAGTTGGTCAGTCCGATTCATCGGGGATGAATTGGAGTGTGTGAACATGTCCTGCAGTGTGAGCTAAGTGTGTGAACACGATTTGGTAAAGGTAAGTGAGAGGCCATGTAGGAGTACATGGTGGGTTGTCTCATTGAAACCGCCCTCAGAACTGAGTGTTGTTTGTGATCCATGAACAGTTACTACCACACATTGGGCTCCCAAGCTCTCTCGACTTATTAATCAACTCGATCTGGCCCAGAGTTGCAACTAGTTTCTGTGTTAGGTAGTGTTAGTAGTCTACCAAGTGGCACCCGATATGTGGGCTTGGGACAGACTAGGCACAAGTGGGTACCAAGTGGCACCGGATGGTGGGCTTGGGAACCCTGCCACATCGCTTGGGGCCGTGAGCGACACCGGCCGGATCTCCTTATGGATGGAACCGAATAGGCGATAAACCTAGACGAGAGACTTGTGTGGTTAGTCGTCGTGCCGACTTCACAGCTTCCCTGAAGGTTGCCGAGATACATGACGGTACATGGCGGTAAGTGGCGAGAGCGTGGTGAAGAAGTACACCTGCAGGTTAATATGATCTATTCAATAGCCGTGTCCATGTAAAGGACTTCGGGTTGCATGTACAGCCATAGACAAGTGAAGGTGGATACTCTAAAAGCATGAGTGCTATGGATGGCGTTTCAGAGACGGAGCGGATTCATAGTGGTGTATTGACATGGTGAATATGTTGACTGCGTGCGCCACCTCAAAAGAGTTAATTGCAATCGTAGTTCAGATAGCCACCGAGTCAAAGCTGGCTTGTCATCAAACTCCACCACCCCCTTTGTTGATACTGATGCATATGTAGTTAGTTCGATATAAGTCTTGGTTGTACATTTGTACTCACGTTTGCCTATTTTATTTTTGCGAGATACTTCAGTCTCACTAGTAGTTCCACATGGACTTGACGTTTAGCTTGTTACCTCAGCACGATCTTGTGCCCTGCAGATCTAGTAGATAGTCGCTTCTCGCCTTTTTCATTTTTAGTTGTCTGCTCGGACATGTTGCTTTCGCTTGTGCTTTGACTTGTATGTTTCTGAATGTTGGGTCATGAGACCCATGTTTGTAATATGTCGCCTCGAGCCTATTGAATAAATACTTGAGTTGTAGAGTCATGTTGTGATGCCATGTTGTATTTGCACATATCAAGCATATTGTGTGTATGTTATTGAAATGCTTGGTATGTCTGGATCCGACTATCTAGTTGTTTATCCTTAGTAGCCTCTCTTCGGAAATGTCTCCTAGTGTTTCCACTTCGAGCCATGGTAGCTTGCTGCCTGCAACACTTAGGTCGGCATGTGTCCTTCTTTGTTCCCGTTCCGCCCTTCGAGGAAATGTCACGCGATGAATACCGGAGTCCTGTGAGCCCCCACTACAGCCTGTTCATCGGAGTCCTCTAGTATGCTACAGCCCGGATTCACGCCGATGACCGACACGCTCGATGTTGGGTCATGGATGCCTCGTCTCGTAAGTTTGTGCCACTTTGGGTTTACGATTAGCCATGTCAGCCCGGCCTTATCATATGGATGCTAGCGACACTATCATACGTAGCAAAACAAACGGTCCCGGGCAAAGGTAAGGCGACACCTATGGAATACCGTGCGGAGGCCGCAAAGTGATATGAGGTGTTACATGCTAGATCGATGTGGCATTGAGTCGGGTCCCGACATGGAACCCCTTTATTGCGTTGGTTGCGAGTTCTCTGTTTGTTTGTGTAGGTGCGGACTTTTGAGGAGCCTTCACTGGATTGATACCTTGGTTCTCAAAAACTGATGGAAATACTTACGCTACTATCGCTACATCACCCTCTCTTCGAGGAAAACCAACACAAGCTCAAGACGTAACAAGAAGGATTTCGCGCCATATCGGGAGGTCTTCGCTCAAGTCAAGAAATACCAAGTACCCATCACAAACCCATCTCCTCGCATTTACATTATTTGCCATTTGCCTCTCGTTTTCTCTCCACTTCACCCTTGCCATTTTATTCGCTCTCTTCCCAATCTCCTCCTTTTTGCTTGCCTTTTTCGTTTGCTTGTGTGTTGGATTACTTGTTGCCATGGCGCAAGATAATAGAAAAGTGTGATTTCTAATACCAATAATAATGATTTCCTTAGTACCGATTGCTCCTCTTAATGATGTTGAGTCTTGTGAAATCAATGCTGAATCTTGTTATGAAAGATCAATTCGCCGGCCTTCCTAGTGAAGATGCTGCTACTCATCTAAACAATTTAGTTGATTTGTGTGATATGCAAAGAAGAAAGATACGGATAACAATATTGTCAAATTGAAGTTATTTCCGCTTTCACTTAGAGATTGTGCTAAAGTTTGGTTTTCGTCTTTGCCTAAAAATAGTATTGATTCTTGGAACAAGTGCAAGGATGCTTTTATCTCTAAGTATATTTCCGCTAAGATTATTACTCTTAGGAACGATATTATGAATTTTAAACAACTTGATCATGAGCATGTTTCCCAATCTTGGGAAAGAATGAAATTGATGCTGCATTGCCCTACTCATGGTTTGATTTATGGATGATCATACAAAATTTTATGCGGTTTGAACTTTGCTTCTAGAAATCTCTTAGATTCGGTCATGGAGGCACATTTATGGAAATCACGTTAGGAGATGCTACAAAACTTCTTGATAATATTATGGCTAATTATTCTCAATGGCACATCGAAGATCTTCTAGTAAAAAGTGCATGCTATAGAAGAAATCAATTTTTGAGTGGAAAGATGGATGAACTTATGAAGATGTTCTACTAAAATACTCCTCTTGATCCCAATTATATGCCTTTTGTCTTTGATTGAGAATAATAATGAATCTATGGATGTAAATTTTGTTGGTAGGAATAGTTTTGAAACAACGCTTATAGAGGAAACTTTAATGCTAGACGCTCCCTAGTAATTCCTCTAATAATTATGGAAATTCCTACAATAATTCTTATGGTAATTTTAATAAGATGTCCTCTGATTTTGAGAATAGTGTGAAAGAATTTATGATTCTCAAAAGAATTTTAATGTTGTGCTTGAAGAAAAATTGCTCAAAGTTGATGATTTGGCTAGGAACGTTGATAGACTTTCGCTTGATGTTGATTCTATTAAACTTAGATCTTCTCCTCCTAAACATGATATCAACGAGTCTCTCAAAGCAATGAGAATTTCCATTGATGAGTGTAAGGAAAGAACCGCTAGTTTGCGTGCTAAGAAAGATAGCTTTATAAAAGCATGTTCTTCTAGTTTCCATGAAAATAATGATGAGGATCTTAAAGTTATTGATGTGCTCCTATTAGATCTATGTTTTGCAATATGAATTTTATAATTATGGGACTGATGATGAATCAACTTTGCCTAGAAGGCATCCCAAGAATTCGAAATCTATAGATCTTGATGCTAAATTTGGTAAAAGTGAGGTTGGAGAGTCCTCAACTTCTAATAACATTGAACCTACTATCTTGGATTTCAAGGATTTGATTATGATAATTGTTCTTAAAAGGTTGTATTTCCTTGTTGCAATCCGTTGAATTCTCCTCATGCTTATAGTCAAAATAAAGCTTTTACCAAACATA
This sequence comes from Aegilops speltoides, assembly GCA_021437245.1. NCBI lineage: Eukaryota > Viridiplantae > Streptophyta > Magnoliopsida > Poales > Poaceae > Aegilops > Aegilops speltoides. The sequence goes on from JAHHZJ010003503.1 coordinate 26,445, forward strand.
TCGTTGATGCCTTGATGCAACCTTATGATGAAAAACTTAATTTGGAGGTTTCTATACCTAGAAAACTTAATGATGAGTGGGAACCTACTATAAAGATTAGAATTAAAGATTATGAGTGTCTTGCTTTGTGTGATTTGGGTGCTAGTGTTTCCACGATTTAAACTTTATGTGATATTTTAGGTTTCCATGATCTAGATGATTGCTCTTTAAATTTGCACTCATGGATCGCACCATTAAAAAGCCTATGGTAAGGATCAATGATGTTCTCATTGTTGCAAATAGAAATTTGGTGCCTGGATTTTATCGTTCTTGATATATATTGCAATATTTCTTGCCCTATTATTCTTGGTAGACCTTTCCTTTGAACAATTGGTGCGATTATTAATATGAAGGAAGGAATATTAGATTCCAATTTCCATTAAAGAAAGGCATGGATCACTTTCCAAGAAAGAAAGTCAAATTACCTTATGAATCTATCATGTGGGCTACTTATGAATTTAGTGCCAAGGATGGCACTCGTTAGATCTATCTTTGCTTTTATGCCTAGCTAGGGCGTTAAACGATAGCTTAGTTGGGAGGCAACCCAATTTTCTTTGTGTTTTTTGTTTTGCTCCTGTTTAGTAATAAATCTTGCATCTACCTTCTGTTTAGATGTGTTTTTATCTTTTAATTAGTGTTTGTGCCAAGTAGAACCTATATGATAACCTATGATGATAGTTGATTTGATTCTGCTGAAAAACAGAAACTTTGACGCATGAATATAATTTTTAAATCACAGGAACGTTGATTTTGCTGCTGCTCAATAAATGTTTTTCCAGTACTTCCTAGTTTGGTAGGATTTTAAGATTTCAGAAGTTTATGTTAGTTACAGATTGCTACAGACTGTTCTTTTTTACAGATTCTGTTTTTCGTGTGTTGTTTGCTTATTTTGATGCATCTATGGCTAGTAAAATAGTTTATACACCATAGAGAAGTTGGAATACAGTAGGTTTAACACCAAATTAAATAAAGAATGAGTTCATTACAGTACCTTATGTGGTGGTTTTGTTTTCTTTCACTAATGGAGCTTATAAGATTTCTGTTGAGTTTTGTGTTGTGAAGTTTTCAAGTTTTGGGTAAAGCTTTTATGGACTATGGAATAAAGTGTTGTGAAGAGCTAATCTTGGGGATGCCTGGCACCCCAAGATATTCAAGAATAGCCAGTCGCTTGGGGATGCCCCGGAAGGCATCCCTCTTTCATCTTCGTTCATTGGTAACTTTACTTGAGCTATATTTTTATTCACATGTGTTTTGCTTGGAGCGTCATTTATTATATTAGTCTTTGCTTTTAGTTTAACACAATCATCCTTGCTGTACACACCTTTTGGAAGAAGCCTATTTGATTAGAATTTGCTAGAATACTCTATGTGCTTCACTTATATCTTTTGAGCTTGATAGTTTTTGCTCTAGTGCTTCACTTATATCTTTTAGAGCACGATGGTGTCTTAATTTTGAAGAAATTACTAGTCTCTCGTGCTTCACTTATATTATTTTGAGAGTCTTTTAGAACAGCATGGTATTTGCTATGGTTATAAAATTGGTCCTAGAATGGTGGGCATCCATGTTGGGCATAATAAAAACTATCATAGGAAGTGAATTGGATGCTATGATCAATTTGATACTTGATAATTGTTTTGAGATATGGAGGTAGTGATATTAAAGTCATGCTAGTTGGGTGATTATGAATTTAAAGAATTCTTGTGTTGAAGTTAGCAAGTCCCATAGCATGCATGGTTAAAGTTGTGTCACAAATTTGAAACATGAAGTGTACCTGGCTTGTGCATCCTTATGAGTGGCGGTCGGGGACAAGCGATGGTCTTTTCCTACCAATCTATCCCCCTAGGAGCATGCACATAGTACTTGATTTTTGATGACTTCTAAATTTTTGCAATAAGTATATGAGTTCTTTTGACTAATGTTGAGTCCATGGATTATACGACTTTTACCATTCCACCATTGCTAGCCTATATGGTACAGGCATTGCCATTTCTCACCTTGAGAGTTGGTGCAAACTTCGCCGATGCATCCAAACCCCGTGATACGATACACTCTATCACACATAAACCTCCTTATATCTTCCTCAAAACAGCCACCATACCTACCCATTATGGCATTTCGATAGCCATTCGAGATATATTGCCATGCAACTTTCCACCGTCCGTTCTTCATCATCATGACATACTTTACTTTTGTCATATTGCCATTGCATGATCATGTAGTTGATCATTTGTGGCAAAGCCACCATGAATTATTTTTCATACATGTCACTCTTGATTCATTGCACCATTCCTGGAGGCATTCATATAGAGTCATATCTTGTTCTAGTTTCGAGTTGTAATTCATATGTTGTAATAATAAAAGTGTGATGATCATCATTATTAGAGCATTGCCCAAAGAAAAGAAAAAAAAAGAAAGGCCAAAAGAAAAAAATAAAGGGCCAAAAAGGAAAAGAAAAAAAATAAAAAAATAAAGGGCAATGTTACTATCTCTTTTTCCACAGTGCTTCAAAGTAGCACCTTGTTCTTCATGTAGTGGGTATCATATATTGTGCTTCAAAGTAGCACCATGTTTTTCATATAGTGAGTCTAATTAGTTGTCTTTTTGATACTAGTGGAATTTTTCATTATAGAACTTGGCTTGTATATTCGCATCGATGGGCTTCCTCAAATGCCCTAGGTCTTCGTGAGCAAGCAAGTTGGATTCACACCCACTAGTTTTGTTGAGCATTAATTTATAGCTCTAGTGCATCTGTTGCATGGCAATCCCTACTCCTCATGTTGGCATCAATTGATGGGCATCTCCATAGCCCGTTGATTATCCTAGTCAATGTGAGACTTTCTCCTTTTTGTCTTCTCCACACAATCCCCATCATCATATTCTATTCCACCCATAGTGCTATATCCATGGCTCACGCCATGTATTGCATGAAGGTTGAAAAAGTTTGAGATTATTTAAGTATGAAACAATTGCTTGGCTTGTCATCGGGGTATAGAAGGGGAACATCTTTGTGTGACGAAAATGAAGCATAGCCTAACTATATGATTTTGTAGGGATGAACTTTCTTTTGCCATGTTATTTTGAGAAGACATGATTACTTTCATTAGTATGCTTGAAGTGTTACTTTCAACTCAGCTTTTGGGAACCAGATTTTCTTCATAGGGAACCGTTCTGCGATTAGTGCCAACATATCTAGCAAATACTTCACCATTCTGATTTTTGAACAGTTTATAGTTGGAGTCAAATGACTCATCAGAAGAATGAGGAGATTCACATGTAAAGCCAGATAAGTTAGATGGATCAACTGGAGGTCCCTTTGCAGCAACCCATGAGGTTTTGGGGTACTGCTCAGGCTTCCAATATGTTCCATCGGCATTGAGTTTCCTCTCAAAGGCAATACCCTCTTTCCTAGGGCTTCGTTGAGGATCTGCTTTTGAGCACATCACAAAGTGTCGATGCCCTTTGAGGCTTTTGTACATTCTGTCATGTACAATTCCTTCACCTGCATTGTCAAGTGATACTAAATGTCCTCGGATGAGGAATTAGTGATAGCAGAGGGATGAAGAATTTGTAACATTTGAAGCATTTGAACATTGGTGAAGAATTAGCGATTCACATTCAATGCACTTTAAGCATGGAGGAACAAATTCTTCCGAGAAGTGCTGATTTGTTGAGCTAGTAATGAATCGCTCCTTCGAAGATCTTCATAACACACTCTTATCTTTTCAAGATATTCCTTTCTTTGAAGAGCTTCAAGAGAAGCTTCTCGTGATCGATCAAGAGGGTATTATGTTGATCTTGAAGGCGTCAAACTTGGAGTGAATTCTCTGAAGACATTCACCCAATGCTTTTGACTGATCCATTTCTTTGCGGAACATATTATCACTTCTTTCTAGCATATCTTGAGTTTGTTCTAAAACCGTTTGTTGTTTAGTGGCAACGCAAATGAGTTTAGTATAGCAGGATTCAATGTCATCATCAGACTCATCATTGTCAGACTCATCATTATCAGATTCATCATTACAAGACTCGGATGAGGAGCATTCGGTTACCTCAGACCGTTTGCCATAAGACAAGATGAAGATGATGATTCGCTCGAAAGTCATCGTTTGAGAGATTCCTTGAAGTCCTCAAACCAGGGATCATGACAAGTTCGATGACCTTCATAGACATCGAGATTCGGTCCCGATGAGCTTCGAATTGCCAAGATGCATAATTAGCCGAATTGGTCTTTGGATAGGCAGAGCGGATGATATCCTTCGCTATGATATCAAGTCGAGTGTACTTGTGAATATCATCAGCATTCGCCATCTTGCATAGATCAAGAAGACCAATCTCGGATGCGGTCCACATCAGCTGTTCTTTGCCATGAGGCGCTTCCTCATCATGGCCTTCCACTTGGGATAGTCATGACCGTCAAAGATAGGGCATGTCACTTTCTTCATACTGCGGTCGACATAACTAAAACTCCAGGCGGTTAAACCAAAATCACACGTAACAAGGGAGTACCTTGCTCGATACCAATTGAAAGTCGTTATATCGACTAGAGGGGTGAATAGGCGATTTAATGAGTTCTTCACGAGGAATTTGCTGGTGAGGAAATTCCTTAGCGAAGAACTACTTGCACTGAATATGTACTAAGAAGTAAACATAACAGGATACAAACATAGTCATCATGATGAAATGAAGACTAACACAGATCGGAAGCGTAAACACAGGATAACAAGATGAAGACAACAGATGAAGAAATTGAACGAGGAATTTGTGGAAGTCTTGATCAAAGTCTTCAAGCACGATATGAACAACATTCAACACAGAATGAGGAAGTGAAAGAGTTGAGGAAATAGAACCGTCGTTGGTGAAGACAATGATTTGGTAAACCAGTTCCAACTCTGTCTCGGTTAGACGTCTGGTTGGAGTGGTGAGTATTTAAACTCGAGGACACAAGTCCGGACACCGCTCGAGCCGCAACTCACGACACCCGTCCTCACCGTATTCTCCTTGAACTAAGACCATGCAGGCCTCGTCCAATCACTCGTGGTAAGTCTTGGTGACTTCCAAACCTTCACAGACTTGGTCACTCGGCGATCCACAATTCCTCTTGATGCTCTAGACCTTGACGCCTAACCGTCTGGAAGAAGCACAGCTTCAAAGGTAATAAGCGCCGGATCCACGCAGGATCAATTTCTTCTGATGCTCAATCACTTTGGGTTTGTGGGGGTTTGGTTTTGGGATTTTCCTCACTTGATGATTTTCGCTCAAAGTCCTCGGAGGATGGGTTGCTCTCAAATGACAAGTGTCAAGTTCTCTCGAGCAG